>OVAU01003355.1:0-11189 GCA_900406315.1 Biscutella laevigata subsp. laevigata
CATACTAGCAGGCATAGACCTAAAGCCATAAACAAAGAGGATAGAAGACCGAGGCCAACCGACGACAAAACAAACGAAGACGAAAGAGCCCGAGAAGGAAACCGGGGGACCGACGTCACCAAACCGCTACCGCTCACCGAGACCGAGGATACCTGCTTCACACAAGAAGGCGCACATNAGAGGAACGAAAAGACCTAATCCGACCCTAGAGGAGCCCAAGATGCTGTAAGGAAGAAGCCACCTTCGAAGACTCGACCATACATACTGTCTAAACCGAACCAACCCCATAGAGCGCAACTGAGCAACAGCAGAGGCACCACAACCAAAACCTAAACGAGGCAATCACCTAACGAACAGCCACAACCGAGAACCCAAACTCAAGACCTAAAATCTAAAGACTGCAACTTGCCGCTGTACCGAGAGAGAGACTAGCGCCACCGCACGAAACCAGCCAGAGGACCATGCCGGCCGGCCAAAACCAACGGATCCGACAAGCCGAGAAGCCTCTGAAGCAACTCCAGGACCGCAGAACAGAGAAGAAACAAAGACTTACCACAGTCTCTACCGAAGCAGCGAAACCACCTAGGAGAACAAGATGACCGGCGAGGAGGAGGAAGCTCCGTCGCAACCGCCGACGAAAATGAACCAGAGGAGCAGCACAAGCCCGGCGACTTCAGCAAGGAACGGCGGCGAGACTTCACACAAAAAGGAGAGAAAGCCGGAGCCGGCCCTCTCACAGCACCGACGACGTCGGACACCGGAGAAGGCTGCTCCGACAAGGAGGACGAAAAGCTTGGGAGGCGGCGCAAGAAAGAAAGAGATGAGAGAGTATTAGGGTTTTTTTCTTTCGTCTTTTTTATAATGAAAATCTTTAAACGAACAAAAATATTAGTATAGTTATAATGGATGCCAAATGCATATAAAGCAGCTCACACTATTCCTTTTTTTTCCACCGACGCTATATTCATATAGACACCTGATTACAGCATATCAATCACCTTTTCCTATCTTCACCACAATTCCCTTTTTAAAATAAAAACAAAACAAAACAAGTGGAATATGCAATTATTCCAAAACTCTACTCAAAGATCAACGTGAAAAAAGAATTTATAAAGTAAATTAAATAAAAAAGACCAAACAAGAAAAGAAACACAATATCCCAATCGAGGGAGATCAGAGATGCCACTGTCAATCACATGAGCCAGAGTCTGAAGCAGTTGCCGACAATCGCCTTAACGGCACAACTCCTTCGTGTTATCATCTCCGAGACTGCACCCTTTTTTTTGTCATCATCCACTTCACCAATCGCCTGATGGAGCATCAATGTTAGGTCTGTTTGCATCGGCTTCTTTGATGTGCTTATATTCTATGCACATTTAGCCTTGATTATTATTCCTGGCTTAGGTGCCTCTATTGACTCAATATTAGATTTTATATGTTTTATGAGTTTTTTAGGGTTTTGAGTAAAATGAGTAAAATGAGGTGAAATCGAGTATGAAACTGAAAAAGGGAAAAATATTAGAATAGCGTAGAAAAAGATGAAATATTATTAGAATAACATACATTCAAAAATTACTAGAATGTTTTTTAAATTTTAGTAAATTACAAAAGATATCATTGATTATTTTTAATTAACAAATTCAAGTCACTATATTGTATTCCACGTGGCTGAATTTTATATATAGTGTGGCTCATATATTATGATGTGGCTTATGTTGTGACTGAGTTAGTTTTTATAGCGGCTAACAAATAATATTTAGAGCAAAATAAATTGATAATTGAAACTATTAACAAAGAATAAATAAATATAGAGATCAAAATTAATTGAAAAACTATTAACAAATAATGAAAACATATTTAAATAAAAATAAATTAGAAATTAATGAAACTATTAACAAATAGAGATTAAATCAGAACTATTAAAATTAAATTAAAATTAATGAAACTATTAACAAATAAAGACTAAGACAAACAAAAATCAGCCATAATTAAATCAGAACTCAACCATAATTAAATCAAAAGTCAGTCGTCAAGAGTAACTCAACTACAATCAAACAGAACTCATCCGTAATTAAATCAGAACTCAGCCATAATTAAACAATAAGTCAGCCGTCAAGAGTATCTCAGTTATAATCAAACAGAACTCAACCATAATTAAATCACAACTCAGCCATAATTAAACCAAGTCAGCCGTCAATAGTAACTCGGTTATAATCAAACAAAATTCAGCCATAATTAAATCACAACTCAGCCATAATCAAACCATAAGTCAGCCAACAAGAGTAACTCAATTATAATAAAAATGAACTCAGCCATAATTAAATCACAACTCAACCATAATTAAACCATAAGTTAACCGTCAAGAGTAACTCCACCATAATCAAACATAACTTAACCATAACTAAATCAAAACTAAACCATAATAAAACCATAAGTCAGTTGTATAAGACATGAATGATGACATGACAAATAAGAACTGATGACATGGAAAATCAGTAACTCAGCCGCCATACAAACACATAAATCAACCATAAATAAGTTAGCCGCAAGGTAAATGCTATTCTAGTAATTAATTTTTCTTTAATAAATCAGTTGTAAATAGGCTGGGAAATCATTAATCACCCTATCATCAACTAAATCAGCCATATCGTCAACTAAATCAACCGTCAAATGAATGTTATTCAAGTAATTAATCTTTCACTAATAAGTCACTCATAATAAGGCTGAGTTTACTCTTAATCCGGCTTTTTATGGCTGATATAACATAACTCAGTCATAACAACATCCTATAATTCAGCCGTGAATTTAATGATTGGTGGTCATTAAATCAGTCGGCGAAAATAACTCAGCCATCTCATAACTACAACTCAGCCGAATTTTCGATAACTCAGCCCGCCGATGTATAAGTCAGCTGTAACTTGTGTCTGTAAGTCAGTCGTAATAACATAAATCAGCGAGACTAATGTCAGTAAGCCGTGACGTGCGGTTGATTTATGTCCATAGAAAAGTTGTAATATTACTAGAATAACACGCGTTGCATAACTCAGTTGCAACGTAAACATAACTCAGTTGTATCGTAGTAAGTAGTGCTTCACGGCTGGGTTAATTAATACACGTCAGCGAATTCCTACGTGTTGTGTGGCATTCCTGTAAATACGTTTTTTGTCACAACGTAACATAAGGGCACGCTTGACATTTAAAAAATTGCAATAATAAAAAAAGATTTGTATTGTTCGAGTCATTTGTACTAAAATGTGTGCTATTTAAGTAAACTTCCCACTGAAAAAATCATATGTTCTCATTCAGGCACGATCCATTGCAAGTTTGGGTTTACATCAAATTTAGAGATATCTAATTTCCTTATAATTTTGCTTCAAGTCAGTTGGAGCATTACTCAGAAAGATATGTTAGTTCTAGTAAACCTTTTTGAGGAGACTGATCTCAAGTCGATGAAAACTTGATTATCAGACCTCTTCCCAACATGGACATGATGAAACCTAGTTATGAACATGGAGATAATTGAGTGAGCTTTTCAATACCATCAAGAATAGAGCATTCCAAGAAGTATGGCGAAAATATCCTACTTAGGTCACGTGCATATCCTCGTAGCACCCAAGCACGAACAACTGAGATTTTGGGCCACCAAATAAGACTGGACAAAAGCGAATTATTTTTGGTCCACTAGAAGCTTCTCTCACAAAAAAAAAATGGAAGTTTTCAGGAGTTCATTCGCGTTATTTGGCACCCAAGAGTGAATATCTTTTACCCATTTAAAAATGGACACTTACCTTTTCACCCTAGCCAAATTTTTCATTTCAATTAAAGAGAACCATAGCTCTACTTTGACCTCTTTTAACTCTATAAATTTAGTAGTTTTTCATTCTTTGTAAGAGCTTTTAAAATGTAGATTGACTAGACTTAGTTTTTCCGTTGTGAAACAAAGAGGATTCAAATCTTATTATTGTAAACTCAAGAACTTTTAAAGCTTCGGTGAGTTGTTTGTCTCTTCATCTCTCTCTCTTTGGTGTATATACTCAAGCCTCAAGTATCCCTACTTGTACTTAAAGGTTTCGCCTGAATCCTAGTGCAAGGTAGTGTCAAAAGCTCACCTTTCTCACGCTTGATTGGTTTATACCCTAAGGTCGAGCGGTTTCTAAGTCTTGTCTCATGTCTTCTTCTCCTTCTCTTACTTCAGTTTCCATAAAACCTCAAGCTCTATAGAGTATTGATATGCATGGTTTTTATTAGGATTTTGATCATCTTTCATGCTCATTTAGCATAGTTTAGATTGCATTTAGAGTCTTTTAGGATTGCATTTGTGCATAATTTTGCATTTCAGGTGATCGGAGAGGACTTAGCCAAGAAAGAGGAGCAATTAGGATCAAGAAGATCAAGAATCAACAGGATTTGCAGCTGGATCGGCCAACTGGATCAGTCAGAGCTGGCGGATCCAAACAGAAGAAAAATGTGATATTGGATCAGTGACAAGGATCAACCAAACCTGGCCGATCCAGATCACCCAAGATCTCATTTTTTCTGGATCGATGGCCAGGATCAAGCAGAGTTAACCGATCCAGTTCGTTTCCAAAAGTCAACAGACGAGATTTCAAGGTTGACCAGCCGATTTTGCTTGATTTAGAACCACTATTTAAGCTTTCTAAACCTAATTTATCCTAAGTTTAGTTCTCTTTTTGCCACTTTTACTACTTTTGTGAAAGATCTTGTCAAAGAATGGTATGTTTTGATTAAGTTTGATTTTAATGAAGGATTGAAGTTTCTCTTATCATCTTCTTCATTTCTTTACTTTTAAGTTTTTGATTTTGAGTTTTGATCATGCTAAAGCATGAATCCCTAATGGGATTTTGTGTTTTGGTTATGATTTGTTAGTAGTCTTCTTCCCAAGGAAATGGGTTAGGGAGATTATGTGATTTTGGAATGAATCTTGTTGCTTAGAGTTTCATTTCTCCATGTTCTTTATGCCTTTGTGTTCTTAATGCTAAAATGGAATTGATCACTTTGTTTTAGATTTAATTACATCTTATCTGACATGAGAGTGTTGTTAGGTTGCTAGATCTGAGCATTGGCATGCTAAATGAATTTTATTCATGAGAATGCTTTAGGATTGTTTAAAAGTTGAAAGGAATTGTTCTTAATACTTTTTGAATAATGAATCTGGCCAAGAGATTATGTGGATCTTGTTTGGAGTAACAGTCTTTGTCATGAGAGCGGATTGATTCATATTTGATATTCCCAGACTTAAGAATAACAGTTTCATGTTTGAATTAAGCGTCTTGATCTTGCCCTTAATCACCTGAATCAACTTTAATGTCCATTTGCTTAGGATTTCCATTTATGTTCTAAGTTTCGTTCTGTTTGTGCTTGCTTACTGTTTACTGCAATAGACCTCCTTAATTATTTGTTTCATGCTTTTAAGTTTATGCTTTTCATTTAGGATAGTTGAGTGACAACTTTAAATCCTGTTTTGCTTAGACTGGTTGAACTCTTTATAGGACTGATTGATCTAGTAAGCTCTCGATTCGGTTCGACATTGTATACCCTCCTTTATTTGCACATCATAGAGACCCATCTTTACCCACTCTTCTAGTCTCATAGGAGNTAAATCCTGTTTTGCTTAGACTGGTTGAACTCTTTATAGGACTGATTGATCTAGTAAGCTCTCGATTCGGTTCGACATTGTATACCCTCCTTTATTTGCACATCATAGAGACCCATCTTTACCCACTCTTCTAGTCTCATAGGAGTGGTTGGGTAAAGAACCTCTTATTAAATTGGCGCCGTTTCCAACTCGGGATTTTCTACTAACAGTTAGTTCTTTGCGTTTAGCTGGGACTAAGTTTATTTTTACAGATCTTACTGATTCTTCTACTTTCTATTTCCCGGTTTCAGGTACCCTTTATATCGAATTCTGAGAGCTAGAAGACCTACTTTACCTCACTATGGAGGACGCGTTGGACGATTTGGGCGATGCTTTCGACCCAGTACCCGTCACCATAGGATCATGGGACGCACCTACACCATATGTGCCAAGGTATGACATTTCTGCCCCACCTGTTGAATCAACCTATTTCCATATCAGGTCTGAGTTTATTGTTATGATTGAGGAACATAAGTTCCATGGTCTCCAAAGGGAAAACCCTTTGGACCATCTTGATCGATTTGATATGTTACGCAACACCATCCAACTTGATGGAGTCAACAGAGATTCTTTTAAGTTGCGCATTTTTCTGTTCACTCTTGGAGATCGCGCACAAAACTTGCAGAAGATGCTGCCCAGAGACTCCATCACTTCATGGGAAGATTGCAAGAGTGCTTTCCTATTTAAGTTCTTTTCCCCCGCTAAGACTACAAGCCTTAGGCAGGCGATTGCTGGTTTCGTTCAGCTTTCAACTGAATCTTTAGGCGATGATTGAGAGCGCTTAAATGGATTTACTCTGCAATGTATGGTTTCTCTGATGCTCGTATTCTAAGTACATTCTACCGCGGTCTTCATCCCCGTTGTCGCACTGTCCTCGACACTGCATGTTACAGTAGTTTCCTGAAGCAGACAATCTCTGATGGTCTGACCTTAATAGATAATTTGACTTTAAGCGAGAGTTATTACAGCTCTGTTTACGATCACCCATTCGGTGATAGCTATCATGGTCCGGAGAACCATTACCAAAAGATAATTGAAGCGCTTAACGATAAACTCGACATATTACTTGGTCTGTCACCATCTCCAGTCACCACATCGATACACGTAACGTTTACCCACCTATTGTGATAGACCATACGAAAGTCCATTCTGTCGGCCCTCTCGATCATCCGACTTACGCGCTTGTTATCCCTCAGCACCCTGTAGAACGTACCGAGAGATCGCCGATTGACGATGCCCTCGTGCTTCTTCGCGAAATGTTTTGTCGTTCAGTCGTAGAACACTAATGACATAGGAACCCTCAGACGGGATCTTAACTTAAGGTTGACGAGTCTTACGACGATCTGAACAACAAGTTCGAACAAATAGCCTCGCATATGCAGTCATTGGATCTCTGAGTAGACAATCTCACTGCACCTTCTTCCACACCCTCGGGCAGTTCATTACACGCACTTGAGCCCTGTGCTTAATTATGTTTCGGCTATAGCGCTTCGTTCTGGGAAGCAACTTCTTCCACGGACTCCCATTGTGGACAATGTGAACCTAAGTAGGGGGAGGCGATCCCGAAGCAGGATAAAATATAATTGTTTTGGAAACAATAATCGAAGACGCTGGCCGAAGGAGAACAAACTGAACTAGATATAGTTCATGTGACAGACATTAGTAAACCAACCACTCCTATCATCCCTCGGTTTACACCACCGCCTTATGAACCAAAGCTTCCATTTCCAGGACGTCATAAAGCTAACCTGATGCAGAAGTACCAAGCTCAGTTTGAAGAACAAATAAAAGAGTTTCAAGTAGCCATGTCTATTATAGATGCATTCATGCTAGTTCCTCAGTATAACAAGTTCTTAAGGATGCTATCAAGAACAAACTTAAGGATATAGAAGGTATGGTAGTTCTCACTAAGAAATGCAACACAATCATTCAAACCTCATCTACCCCAGATAAGTTGGAAGATCCAGGGACCTTCACCATTCCCTGTTCGTTGGGACATTTGACATTCCATAAGTGTTTATACGATCTTGGAGCAAGTGTGAGTGTTATGCCTCTATCCATCGCCAAGAAACTTGGTTTTCAAGCCCTGTAAGATCTCTTTGATTCTCACAGATAGATCGATTAAGATTCCTGTAGGAACTCTGAAAGATATGCCAGTGCGTTTAGGGAACATAGAGATTCCGACAAACTTCGTTGTCCTTGAGATGCATGAAGAACCTAAAGACCCACTTTTCCTTGGTAGACCTTTCCTAGCAACTGCTGGAGCTATCATTGATGTTAAGAAAGGAAAGATAGAGCTCCATCTGGGTAAAGATCAGGTGCAACAATATGATATGAGAGATATCATGAAGAAACCAGGTTTTAACCACCAGATCTTCAGCATTGATGTATTGGATGAGCTAGGAGACGAACGCCTAGAGCAGTTAACAAGGGAAAGCCCCTTGAGAGATACTCTCACAGGAGAGCGTTGTGATGATGGGTCATTCGAAATAAACGAAGAAGAGTTGCATAAGCAATTTGATTCTCATAAGACCTTGAGCAGCGATACTGAATTCGAAGAACTAACTCTTCCAAGATTCCTTGACGTTAAGGCGATAAACGAAGAAGATGGACCTATTTCAGGGACGTCAACCATTGAGGAAGCCTGGATTGATTTAAAGGCACCTAAGATTCAACTTAAACAACTTCCTAAGGGCCTCAAATATGAATTCCTCGGTCCTAACTTGACTTATCCTGTTATCATTAATGATGCGTTGAAAGACGATGAGGTCGACTGTCTCGTCAGAGAGCTAAGGAGATATAGGCGTGCTATTGGATACTCACTTGATGACATAAAAGGGATTTCCCCTGCCTTATGTATGCATAGGATTCACCTAGAGGATGAGAACATGTCCTCTGTGGAACATCAGAGGCGTTTGAACCCAAACTTGAAGGAAGTAGTGAAGAAGGAGATCCTTAAGTTGCTGGATGCAGGTACAATTTATCCAATCTCACATAACAACTGGATATCTCCCGTGCATGTTATTCCAAAGAAAGGTGGAATCACTGTAGTTAAGAACGACGATGATGAGCTAATTCCCACAAGGACCATAACAGGGCATAGAGTGTGCATAGACTAAAGGAAGTTAAACACTGCAACCAGGAAGGATAATTTCCCATTGCCCTTCATTGATCAGATGCTTGAGAGATTAACAAACCACCCTTTTTATTGCTTCTTAGATGGGTATTCCGGATTTTTTTCAGATACCTATTCACCCAAGCGATCAAGGGAAGACAACTTTCACTTGTCCTTATGAGACATTTGCCTACTGGAGAATGCCATTTGGACTGTGCAACGCCCCATCTACTTTTCAGAGATGCATGATGTCTATATTATGTGATCTAATTGAGGATGTAGTTGAAGTATTCATGGATGACTTCTCAGTACATGGGCCCTCATTTTCCGCATGCTTGTCTAACCTTTGTAAGGTATTAAAGCGATGTGAAGAGACTAACCTCATTCTCAACTGGAAATGCCATTTTATGGTAACAAACGGGATAGTTCTCGGGCATAAGATATATGGAGCAGGGATAGAGGTTGATAAAGCCAAGATAGATGTTATGATGCATTTGGAACCGCCTAACACCGTAAAAGGAATAAGTAGTTTCCTAGGCCATGCGGGTTTTTACCGAAGATTTATCAAGGACTTTTCCAAAATAGCGAGACCCTTAACAAGACTACTCTGTAAGGAAGCAGAGTTCACATTTGATGACGAATGTCTCGCAACATTCACCAGGGTCAAACAAGAGCTAGTAAGCGCCCCAATAGTGCAACCACCAGATTGGGAATTGCCATTTGAAATAATGAGCGATGCTAGTGATTATGCCGTAGGAGCTGTTCTTGGGCAAAGAAAGGATAAGAAGCTGCATGTCATTTATTATGACAGAAAGACACTGAATGATACTCAGATTAAGTATGCAACAACTGAAAAAGAATTATTGGCAATAGTGTTTGCTTTTGAGAAGTTCATATCTTACTTAGTGGGATCAAAGATCATTGTTTACACAGATCATGTTGCATTAAGACATTTGATCGCCAAGAAAGATGCCAAGCACAGATTGCTGAGATGGATCTTGTTACTCCAAGAATTCAATCTAGAGATCAAGGATAAGAAAGGAATAGGAATGGAGTAGCTGATCATCTTTCTAGGATGAGGGTAGATGATGATATTCCTGTGAACGATTCTCTACTTGAGGAGCAGTTAATGGGAATAGACTTTTTCGTTCGTTTGGAGAACATGCAAGATAAGCTCTGTGATATAGGAGCTGTGTCTACTGCCCGTGAGAAGGAACCATGGTATGCAGGTATAGTGAACTTTCTTGCTTGCGCGATTGAACCACCAAATTTGGATGAATACCAAAAGAAACAATTTCTGTACCTCTCAAAGAGGTTTTATTGGGATGAACCATACCTTTACACACTTTGTAAGGATGGTCTTTATAGGTAGTGTGTAGCTGATGAAGAAATCGAAGGAATTTTGATGCAATGTCATGGATCTACACACATCGGTCATTTTGCATCATTTAAGACAATTTCGAAGATCCTTCAGGCAGGTTTCTGGTGGCCCACTATATTTAAAGACACACATCATTGTGCGCTGTGATTCTTGCCAAAGGAAAGACAACATTAGTAAGAGGAATGAGATGCCTTAGAACCCAATCATGGAAGTCGAAATATTCGACATTTGGGGAATTGATTTCATGGGACCCTTTCCAAGCTCTTATGAGAAAAAATACATTCTTGTGGCTGTTGATTATGTTTCAAAATGGGTTGAAGCAGTAGCAAGCCCAAAAAACGATGCCAAGGTAGTCATTAAACTGTTTAAGAGCACAATTTTCCTAAGGCTCGGAGTTCCAAAAGTTGTGATAAGCGACGGTGTATCCCACTTCATTAACATTATTTTTGAGAACTTATTGAAGAAATATGGGGTAAAACATAAAGTTGCAACGCCATATCATCCTAAGACTAGCGGTCAAGTTGAGGTTTCAAACAGGGAAGTGAAATCAATCTTGGAAAAGACTGCCGAGATTACAAGAAAAGATTGGTCTTCCAAGTTAGATGATGCTTTATAGGCTTATAGAACAGCTTTCAAGACACCCATAGGGACGAACTCCTTTAACTTGATCTATGGGAAGGCATGCCACCTGCCGGTGGAGATGGAATATCGAGCCCAATGGGCTGTAAAACTCCTCAACTTTGATATCAAAGCCGCTAAGGAAAAGCGAGAAATGCAACTTGAGGAGTTATATGAGATTCGTTTAGGAGCCTATGAGAGTGCTCGACTGTACAAGGAACGAACCAAGCTGTTCCATGATAAGAATATTATCCGAAAGGAGTTTAAGGAAGGAGATTCGGTGTTACTGTTCAACTCCAGGTTGAAGCTTTTCCCAGGGAAACTCCGTTCGAGATGGTTTGGTCCTTTTACAGTAATTGAAACAAGACCTTATGGGGCGGTGGTTCTGAAAAACACCAAAGGAGAAGAATTTGTCGTCA
>OVAU01003356.1:0-11187 GCA_900406315.1 Biscutella laevigata subsp. laevigata
GATTGAGCCAACAACTAATCAAAGTAACTACATAACATAATTGTGTTTGATGCGAGCTACGTAAACTAAGTGGATTTCAACACTAATGCTTATGATTCTAGAAACTTGATTCTTTAAATATTAATTAGGGATGGGTGTTCGAGTATTTATTCAGGTTCGGTTAGTAATTATTTGGTTATCGGTTTTTATGGACTAAACTTTTAGAATCTATTCGGTTAATTTTATTTTCGGTTCGGTTGTAAGCGGATTCGGTTTGGGTTCAGGTATCCGAAAAATATATTTAATATATAAAAATTAGTATAAAAATTGAAAATTTCGTATTAATTTTTTTTAAAAATCAGTAATAAATATTAAATTCTTCTCATTAAAAAAATAAACTCAGAATAAAATGATAAAGAGTATTAAATATATAAAATATTAATAATATTAAACATTAAAAACATATCAAATAATTAAAAAATACTAACAAATACTAACAAATATTCAATATTTAGGTTTATGTACGGATTTTTCGGATATCAATTATTTTTCGGTTCAATTTGAGTTTGGTTTTGGTTATTTGGATAGTGAAATTTATTATCAATTCGGGTTTTTTCTCGGTTTCGGTTCGGATTCGGTCTCTATTTTTTCGGTCGGTTTCCGTTCGTTTTTTAGGTTCAGTTAATTTGCCCACCCTTAATATCAATCATATTCCAATATTAAAGGCAATGTTCCAAGAAAATATGAAGCTTCATCTTATCAATTGAAAATGTCCTCTATTCAGATATAATCAGAAAAATTTGTTGGTCTATAGTAGTAATTAAGCTATTAGCATAGATCCCTTCAACAAAAATACATTTTTTTGCTTCTTTTGTATCTCTTGCATGGTACTCTACTTTAGTTCCCCTACCAACAAAAATTAACACAAAAGCCAACAACATACTTTACCCAAATTGAATAACCCTGAACCTCGACAATAACTATGCTTAAATGCAATTCTGAGACTAACCCCGAATCCAGTCGAGCAAATAAAATGAAATGTCATAGTCATGTCCCAAAAAGACTAAGCATAACATAAATCGACTACCCGAACCTAGCACCGAAATTCCGTCGAGCTATAGAGCGGAAAAACAAACAGATTCATAATCAGCCATAACTTAAACTAATCAACATCTAGACATAACCAGAGAATAGAAACCTAAGCCGGAACATTTCCCAAGAACACCAACAAAAACTCATCATAAAAACCACCTCTCATAATTACTCTCAAAGGACATGATTACGAGCAAAATAAAGAGAACTGGAGGCGGAGGGGGCACAAACCGTAGCTTAACATCTAAACCGGAAGAGCCACGCCCGATGAAGCAAAACTCCATCAAAGAACTCCGATCTATACTAGGAGCATAAAGGCGACGACTGGAGCCAGGAGAATAGGAATCAACGGACATGCAAACCTTAATTCCGTCGAAAAAAGAAGAAAAACCGGTGACGAGAAGAAGAGACAACCGCTATACATAGGAAAAGAGAGAACAATGGAGATTTCCTACCGACAACACCACCGCCAAAGTAGCAGGTCACCGGTCCGATGAAGATTGAAAAGATGGCGGCCGAGATGTATGAGAGCGGCGAGAGCGTTTGTTTTTCTATTATATGTTCTTCTTTTTGTTTATTATGCATTTTATTAACTTCTTTGCAAATTTTATAAATATGTGATCTTGTCACTCTATCAAGACTTTTATAGTTCGGTTCGGTTAAAAAAAGACTTGCGCTTTATCCTAACCTTAATAATATGCAAATATTGTCAATAAATTGAACCAAAACCAAATTTCGTTCATTCAATCTGCATTAACTGGAACTCAAAAGAAGAAGAAAAAACTGAAATCTTCCAAATTGTTGATAAAGAAAAAAATCATAAAAGAGAAAAACTGAAATCATCCACATTGTTGACAGAAAGAAACTCATCCAATATAATATTACTTTTATATATATATATATATATATACGAAATTTCTCTTTAAGTAAAAATAGTTATACATTTTTTTGTGTTTAGCAACTTTTATTGAAACTGAACCAAACTTTATAGAGATCTCTTTAAATAACTCTAATTACCTAAAATCGAACTGGTTTATATTTTGATTTTAATTTGGTCAGATTACAACAATTAAATCGAATAAAAAAATTATATATCGAAACGTACTTAGACATCATCATCATTATTATTATTATTATTATTATTATTATTATTATTATTATTATTATTATTATTATTTTGTCAACAAAATATCATTTTTCCCCAAAACTTCATTAACTGGAAACGATATCGTTTTGCAACAATAAAGAAATAGAAATCGGACAGGAGTTGAAATTGAAACAGTCCCAACTGGTAAAGTTTCTGTAACAATCCTCCAAAGAAAATGTTTGATATTTGGAGTTGTTCTCAGACGCCAAATTAATCTTTTTAGCACAATTGATCCACTAGTTTGATTTTCTAGCTCTTGTCCTTGGATATGAGTGGCTAACCAATATCCTGATTTCACAAAGTATATCCCATTTTTTGTATAATGCCAACCTAACAGATCTGTATTTCCATATCTGCTAATCTTTATGGACAATATTTTCTCTGCTTCCTCATTATCGACTGCTGCTCTTACCTTCCCTTCATTCCAATTTGTTTTTGAGATATTGAGCCAATCCTAATCCAGAAACTTTGACTCATGTTGCTGGTTCGCTTTGGGGGTCTTGGAAGGTGATCAGGAATCCAAGGATCTGTCCATATATTTATTATGCGACCATCTCCTATTATAAATCTCATACCTTGCTTTATCAAATCCCTTCCAGCTAGAATTGATTTCCAAATGTAGGAAGGCTTTGTCCAAGCTTGGCATTCAAAATATTCTCTTCTCTGAAATATCTCTACTTGAGAGTTCTAGCCATTAAACAATTTGGTTCTTAAAGAATCCTCCAAGCCTGTTTACCAAGCAAAGCAATGTTAAATTGTTCAATATCTCTGAACCCAAGTTCTCCTTCATTTTTTCGGCTTTCCCATCTTCTTCCAAGAGCACCAATGTATTTTTTTTATTGTCTTTCTTTGAACCCCACCAAAATCTTGCCAAAGTATTCTCCTTCATTTTTTCGGCTTTCCCATCTTCTTCCAAGAGCACCAATGTATTTTTTTTATTGTCTTTCTTTGAACCCCACCAAAATCTTTCCAAAGTATTTGATATTTCCTTGCAAGCCTTTTTCGGTAATTTATAGACGTTCATTGTGTATATGGGCATAGCCATTGCCACGGATTTGAGTAAAATTTCTTTCCCTCCTCTTGACAAAAACTGTTTGTTCCAGCCCGTAGTTTTTTGCTCAACCTTATCTATTATGTATTGGAACATTTCTGTCTTTTTTCCATTGAACTACTCTGGGTGTCCTAAGTACTTTCCATGGCCTCCTTCATTAAAAATTCCCAGAATGTTTCTGATTTTTCGTTTTTGTACCATGGTTAACCTTTTTACCAAACAAAATCAAATATTTAGCAAGGTTTACCGCTTGACCAGATACATATTCATATGTTTTCAATATTTGTTTCATTCGATTAGCACTATGTGCATTGGCAAGTATAAAAACAGTGAGTCATATGCAAATAACAGATGATTAACTGGGTCACTAGAGTTACTTCGCTTAATACTTTTCATTCTTTTCTCACGCATCTCTCTCATCATCAGATGGGATAACACTTCAACACACAATATAAAGATATATGGGGACAAAGGGTCTCCATGTCGTATTCCACGCTCTGGTTGAAAATTTCCCCTTGGAGTTCCATTAAGCATTACTGAAAAACTGACTGAAGTAATACAGGTCATAATCCAATTGATCCATTTTGAATCGAAACCCATTTGAACCATTGTTTCTTGGATAAACGCCCATTCAAGTTTGTCATATCCTTTCGATATGTCCGTTTTTAAAGCCATATAAGAATCTTGTTGTCGTTTCCTGACCTTTAGAGGATGAAACATTTCATGAGCAGTGATAATATTATCAGTTATCATTCTTCCCGGAATGACAGTTGCCTGATTTTCAACTATCATAGCATTTAGATGGGGTTTCAAATGATTAACTAATATTTTTGATATGACTTTGTATCTTACATTGCATAATGTTATAGGTCTCATATCAGTCATTTAAGAAGGAGGATTGACTTTCGGAATCATACAAATGTTTGTATGATTGTGTAAGTGGTTGAACACATTGTTGTTAAAGAACTCCTTTACTTCATCAATAACTTCTTGTTTGATATCATTCCAGAATTGTTGGTAGAAATAGCTTGAAAACCCATCAGGACCCGGAGATTTGGTAGGCCCAATCTCAAACACCGCATATTTTATTTCCTCCTCAATCACTTGGGATGTTAACGGGATATTAATATCCTCAGTCACTCTAACATCAAAATTTCTAAACACCTCAGAGTAATCTTTCTGAGTTTGATCTGGAGGGCTGAAAATTGATTTAAAATGAGATATAACCACACGAGCCACATTGTTATCACCTCTTTGAATCACCCCATTTTTATCTTGAATCATTGCAATATGATTTTTAGCTCTACGGCCTCTCACACAATTATGGAAATATTTAGTGTTTTTATCTCCTTCAGATAGTCACTGATTTCGACTTTTAGTTTTCCAGAAAACTTCCTCTTCTTTATAAGCTAAGTTCAACTCGTTTTGCAGTTTGTGCTTCTCAGAAAGAGATAGAGTACCCCTGGTTGTACCAACATCAATTATTCCCTTTAAAAACTCTATGCTCATTCGCTTTCGTAAAGTTTGATATTTTCCAATGAAATATTATCTTCCTATAGTCAATTAATCTCTGGCATAAATCACCATGTCGATGACCATGATGATTAACAGAAACAGAAGACCATTGGTCTTTGATAGCATCCTTAAAGTCTTCTCTATCCACCAAACGATGGTCATAATAGAACTGAGGTCAGAAAAAAGCTTTAGACTCAGAAAGAGTGATTATTAAAGGACGATGATCAGATCATGAATACTCGAGGAAATTAGTTTCAGATCCACAAAACATCATTATTTTTATTGAGCGCGATCATGAATAGAATCTTCAGGAAATTTTTAAATAAAATGTAAACAAAAAAGAAAAAAAAACTCAATACACACACAGTGGGACTCGAACCCATAATCGCTTGATTAGAAGTCAAGCGACTTATCCATTAAGCCATGGGAGCTTATTTTTTCCTTGACTAATATATCTGTTTATTATCAAAAACCATTCCATTGAACCATTTCAATTTAAATATCGTCTCTGTTTCGTAATAATGAAGTGAATAAGTGAATAAGTGAAATATAGTGAAAATAATTCATGTAACATCAATGATGTATTAGTTCAATGGTAAAACATTCAACAATATTAATTATCCGATTGAGGTTTCAAATTTCCATGAAATTATTTAATCTACTTATTTATTGAGAGTTCGGTTTTACAACATTGATTATATCAATTTTAAATTTTCATGTGGGTTAGTAGTGAAAGCAGGGAAAGAAAAGTGAAAAGAGACTGCAATTATTGATTCATCATTGCTTAAGGATCAACGTTTTACAGCAACGACAATATATAGAGGCCTAGCTAGGGTTTATGATGGACAGGTGTCCTTATCCTCTCAACAACTTTCAAGAGTGAGAAATCTATTCTGTAGTACAATCTGCTCAGGTATTTGTCGTGACTTATTGCAGGTTGTTACAGGTTTATTCCTTTTGTATTTTGCAGTCTTGAAACCTTCTGCATCTGTCAGAGTCTTTGCCTTTGTTGTGCTGATTTGTGAAGCCTCTGTTGAAGCCAGTGTGTTTGATTTGTCTCTGGAAGTCGAAGCCTCTTGCGGAAAAAGAGTCTTCTCTTCTTGTCTAACACTCCCCCTCAAACTTTGTGTGGGACAGTAATCCACACCAAGTTTGAATCTGAGATCACTGAAGGACTGATAAGGTAGAGATTTGATGAAGATATCAGCCAGTTGATGAGCTGAAGAGATGTGTTGAACAATCATGTTGCCAAGCGCCACTTGTTCTCTAACAAAATGGAAGTCTATGTCAAAATGCTTGAACCTTTTGTGAAGTGTCGGATTTGCAGAGAGATAGACTGCTGAGAGATTATCACAGTAGAGTTCTGGAGGTGATTCAGATGGAATACCAAGAGCTTGCAGGAGAGACTTCAACCACTTAACTTATGCTGCAGTATTCGACAGTGTTCTGTACTCTGCCTCTGTGGAGCTTCGAGATACAGTAGGTTGTTTTTGTGCTGACCAAGATATTATATTACTTCCCAGGAAGGTGCAGTAACCACCCACTGATCTTCTAGTTTCCTTACAATTTGCCCAATCATTGTCACTATATCCTCTGATAGTGTAGTATGTGTCTGAAATGAGATTGATACCGAGTTGTGTAGTTCCTCGAATGTATCTGAGTAGTCGTTTCAACAGATTGAAATCTGAGACGGTTGGAGCATGCATTTTTTGACATACATAATTGACAGCGAGCTGAATATCAGGCCTTGTCAGAGTTAGATATTGCAGCTTACCAGCTAAACTCCTGAAGTAAGTTGCATCTGAGAATGCTTCATTCTATCCAACTGTTGAGGCAGTGGAGTAGACACTGCAGCACATTCAGACATTCCAGCTATTTGAAGAAGATCTTCTGCATACTTTTCTTGATTTAAGAACAATCCTTGATCATGAAAGTGAGCTTGAATGCCTAAGAAGTAGTGAAGTTTTCCCAAATCTTTCATCTTAAACTGAGCATTCATTGCAGTGATCAAATTTTCAACCAGAGTGTCTTCATTTCCTGTGATGATCATCATATCATCGACATACATCAATATATAGATGGTCTTCTTGTTTCTGTTGTAGATGAATAAGGATGGATCTGGATTACTGCAATGGAAACCAAACTCCAGTAAAAAGGTACTGAACGTATTAAACCATTCACGTGGTGCTTGCTTTAAACCGTAGATAGCTTTATGCAAACACCAAACATGAGCTGGATTCTCTGCATCAATGAAACCAGGAGGCTGGTGCATATACACCGTTTCACTTAGATCACCATGTAGAAACGCATTTTTGACATCCAGTTGTTTAATACTCCATTTAGAGATAACTACAATGTGTAACACAGTGCGAACTGTTGCTGTTTTGACTACTGGACTGTAAGTTTCCAAGTAGTCTATCCCTTCTTCTTGATCATAACCCTTGGCTACCAATCGAGCTCTCAGTCTGTCTAGATCACCATATGCAAACAGCTTGGTTCGAAAGATCCACCTACTGCCTAAGATATTCATATCAGGCCTGTAAGGCAAAAGAGAAAAGGTACTTGTTTCCTTCAATGTATCTATCTCCTCCACCATAGCACTGTGCCAGCCAGGGTGTTTAAGAGCAACAGTAACTGTCTTTGGTTCTGGTGGAGTAGACTTGATGGCAAGCAACGTGTACTTTCTGTTTGGCTTGCTAATTCCTGCACGAGCTCTAGTTGTCATCGGATGAGATGTAGCATGCTCTGTAGGTTGAATCGATTCTTCTGTTATAGTTGAAGACGTGTCTTCCATTGTTTGTATGGGGACATTTTCAGTCAACTCAGTTCTAAATCCAGAGTTTTCTGATGACTCCCCCTCAGTCACAACTGGTAACACAACCTTATTCACATGTAGTTGTACATGAACTTGAGACATATTCACTGGTACTTTTTCTTCCACAGTGATAGTCTCCTCTGTAAGAACATAAGGCAACAATAATCCTTTATACCATGAAGACAGTAGAGTAGTCTGTTCAGGTTTGAGTAGATGAGCATAATCAGATTTAAAAGGAAAATTGTATTCATCAAACAAGGCATGTCTTGTGATGTACACACGCCCAGTTGGAGGATACAAACACCGATATCCTTTGTATTTCTCATTGTACCCTAGAAACACATACTTGAGAGACTTGGGATCCAACTTGTGTGTGGCATAAGATCTGAGATTAGGATAACATGCACAACCAAAGGTGCGTAGAGCAGTGTACTCTGGAGCCGTTGCAAACAAAGCTTCAAACGGACTCTTGTTATCCATCAAACTATTTGAAGGTAGTAAGTTACTGAGAAAGTTGGCAGTGAAGAAAGCCTCTGTCCAATACTGAAGAGGAGCAGAACTTTGAAACAGCATTGTAGAACCAAGTTCTGTAATACGTCTATGTTTTCTTTCAGCTATGCCATTCTGTTGTGGAGTTTGTGGGCAAGATAACAATTTTTTGATTCCACATTGAGTTAAATGTGCCAAGAATTTAGCACTTGTAAATTCTCCTCCACCATCACATTGAAACATCTGAATTTTAGTGTTGAATTGATTCTCAACTTGCAACTGAAACTTGAGAAAAACTTGATGGAAATCTGATTTAAGCTTGAGAGGATAAAACCATGAATATCTTGAGAAATTGTCAATAAAGACTACATAGTATCTAAAGCCTTGAAAAGACAAAACTGGAGAAGGTCCCCAAAGATCACAATGGATTCTCTCAAGAGGTCTTTTAGCAACATAAACAGAGTTAGAAAATGGCAACTTAGTACTCTTCCCAAGCAGGCAGAACTCACACATCTTGGAAGAGACTTTATTCATATTGATTGCCTTAGTTGAAGATAGCAGATTGAGTGTTTCTGAGCTGGGATGTCCTAGCCTTTGATGCCACACTTCATCTGACGCTGTGACTTGTCGAGATGAATAATAAGCAGTGAAGGAAGGATTTTCCAGCACATACAGGTCCTTATGCCTGCTTCCCTGAGTCAGAACCTGATCTGTGTCCAAGTCCTTTACATGAACAGAATTAGCATCAACTGTAAACGAGCAAGGATAGTCAGTTGTGAGCTTCGAAACAGACAACAACGACTTGGTTATAGCTGGACAAACAAGAACATCTTCCAAAGATAACATACCTGAAACAGTGTGAAGTGGTACTGATCCAATGTGAGTGATGGGTAACAAATTTCCATCTCCAATCATAATAGTCATGGCATTAGTACTGTTGTGATTCTTTGAGATTATGAGTTGAGTTGGTGACATGAGCTGAAGCACCAGTGTCTGGAAACCACTCAGCCCCTGAATGAACCTCAGTATCTGAAACTCTCATTGCTGTCATAGCTGTATTCAGATCAGGTTGTTGATAGTTCTCATTGAATCTATTATAGCACTTAAAAGCAGAATGTCCAAACTTCCCACAGATTTGACAAGTTGGACGATTAGAATCTGACGATTTTTCCCCAGAAGGACCACCAGAGAACTGTTGAGGAAAACCTCTGCCCTGTGTGTTATAGTTTCCTCTACCTCTGTATGAACCTTGGTTGTTGTAGCTACCTCTGCCACGGTTAGAGTAACCATCTCGATTTGCATAGTAAGCTTGATGTGGATCTACAGCTGCAGGAATTTCATACTTCTGAATCTTATCATCAAAACCAGTCAGTTTAAAAACCACATCATCAAAACAATGTCCAGGAACATAATCCATAGAAGCCTCAATCACAGTACATATAGCCTCATATTCCTTGCCTAAGCCATGCAGAACACCATAGATTTTTTCCTGCTCAGACAAAGGAGAGCCTATAGATTCTAGTTGGTCACACAAGTTCTTGATTTCAGCTAAGTATTTTGCATAGATTTCTGTGACTTAGTGGTAGTTTGAATCTTTCTCTGTAAATCTTAGCGACGAGTTGCAGAAACCCTGTTGTACCTTTTTGCTAAGTAGAGTTAGACGTTTAGAGACAATTTGAGACCATAAACACCTTGCAACGCATCTTCAGACAGTGAACCAAACAACCATGCCATGATCAGCTGGTCCGTCTTCATCCACTTGAGAAATTCAGGATTGCTTGCCTCGACACGTTGATCTCCATCTTGAGTAACCAGGGTTGGAGCTGGTCGAACAGTAGCTCCAGTAACAAAACCAAGTAGCATTTGACTAGAGAGAAATTGTTCAAACTGAAGTTTCCATGAGAAATAGTTTTTCTCATTTAGCTTCAGAGTGACACACTGAGAAATAGTAAGAGTAGGTGCAGAAAAAGAGTCAGGTGGAGCCTCCATGGCTCTGATACCATAAAAGCAGGGAAAGAAAAGTGAAAAGAGACTGCAATTATTGATTCATCATTGCTTAAGGATCAACGTTTTACAACAACGACAATATATATAGAGGTCTAGCTAGGGTTTATGATGGACATGTGTCTTTATCCTCTCAACAACTTTCAAGAGTGAGAAATCTATTCTGCAGTACAATCTACTCAGGTATTTTTCGTGACTTCTTGCAGGTTGTTACAAGTTTATTCCTTTTGTATTTTGCAGTCTTGAAACCTTTTGCATCTGTCAGAGTCTTTGCCTTTGTTTTGCTGATTTGTGAAGCCTCTGTTAAAACCAGTGTGTTTGATTTGTCTCTGGAAGTCGAAGCCTCTTGCGGAGAAAGAGTCTTATCTTCTTGTCTAACAAGTAGTATCATACTATTATCTAAAACCGATTAAATCAGTTCATTTGGATGTATTAGTTTTCGATTATCGGGATATCTTTAGTTTTTTTTTTGAGATTTTTTTCTCCTCTTTGATGAGGACTCAAATACCCGTATGTCAAGTATAAATTTTCTTTGTGGAACTTTTGTGATCACTGATCAGGTGACCCTTTATTAAAAAATATATTTATCATGATAAAATAAAGTATTTGGATACAAACTTACAATTTCGACATGTAATTTCTAGATTTTAATTGATAATAGCATTTATCCTCCACTAAGCACGGATATTTTTTATTTTAAATTTACCTTAACATTTAACATTTTTAATTATAAAATATGAAGGTTATAATATCTACAATAATCTCGAGTGGTTCAAAATTATTGTTTTGAGTAAAAAATATAAATAATATAACTGAATAAATCAAATTCTAATAATAAGATCGTGTATATAGGTTATTTTTTGGAATATGCGGGCAAACTCATTGAGTTTCAAAGACACTCGTAAGAATGAGTATCATATCGAAACAAAGAATAAAAATGGCGTTGAATATCTTTGTATTACATCAGAAAAGAAAAATATTTTGGAAGTATTGCCTATGTTATCTTCTGGATTATATTGCACAAAGATAAATACAGTGTAATCATATATTACGATGACCCAAAATATATTAATACGTTTAAAGTATGGCATGAAA
>OVAU01003358.1:0-11184 GCA_900406315.1 Biscutella laevigata subsp. laevigata
ATTTGTTGTTCTGTTTGTTGATTTGTTGATGTTGATTCCTCGATTTCACTTAAACTATTTTGTTAGTTGATTTGTTGATGGTGTTTGTTTGATTGTTCGTTGATTAAGCTCAGTTTGTGATTTTATCAATTTTGTCTTCTCCAAATGGAGCTTCAGGGATTCTGTATTCATGTTATTCTTCTCAAAATGAATGTGGCTTTTATGCTTACTCTTTAGATTTGGTCTTTTCTCTGTCAAAATCCAAATGATAAATGGGTAACAATTTGTTGCATTTGTTTTTTCCGTAGGATCGTATCCAAGCATTCAAAATGTAGACAAGCTTGTTTCTTTAAGTTAAAAAACTTAAAACTTCTGTAGATACTTCTATGTATACAGATGCATATATGCATTCACTATGAGTCTGTTACACAACCCTTTTTTATGTAAATGGTAATGGAGTGATGTTGACTGTTTTTGAAGCTATCTTGGAGCTTTCTTGGAGGGATTTGAAGTTATATTGGAAACTGACTTGGAGTTTGGATAATGTGGGGCAGAAAGTTCATGTGATGGAGCAGAGGCAGCAACAAATGATGTCATTTCTAGCAAAGGCTGTCCAAAGTCCAGGTTTCTTAAACCAATTTTCACAGCAGAACAATGATGGAAACCAACAACACATTTCTGAAAGCAACAAAAAGAGGAGGCTACCTGTTGAGGAAGGGAAAGTTTATGAAGGAGTTAATGGTCTTAGCCGCTAGATTGTGAGATATCAGTCATCGATGAACGATGCAGCAAACAATATACTCCAACAGATGCACAATATGGGTGACTCACCTAGACATGAAACTCTCTCAAACAGTCACAACAGCTTTCTCTTGGGGGATATTCCAAATTCTAATGCTTCAGACAATGGAAGCTCCTCAAATGGAGCACCTGGAGTTACATTAGCAGATGTTTCATCTAATCCTGCGATAGTCTATCCATACCCTGAAGTCTTGGATACCAGTTTACCTTTTTCTCAAGGTGATCTCTTAGCTCCAGATCAAGCAGCAGTAGCAGCTTCTGGGAGCCCAAATTTGGATATAGTTGATAATGGTGAGTGTTTGGATCCAATAATGGCTGTTTTGGATGGATCAATCGAACTAGAAGCTGAGTTACTTCCCGTAGAGCAAGAGTCTCTGTGGGAACAGTTCTTTGGTGAGAGTCCAGTCCCAGTGATTGGTGACACAGATGAGCTAATCAGAGGATCAGTAGACAATGAATTGATAATGGAACAACCAAGCTTGAGTGACGTGTGGAGCAAGACTCAACAAATGAACCATCTTACTGAACAGATGGGACTTCTCTGAGGAAATGAGATCCCCACAAGGTCATAATATTTCACTGAGGTAATAATCAATCTTTGCTATTATTGTTGAGTTATGTCCGAACACTACATAATCTAATCGCAACGACATGTATTGTACTCGCAGATGGGGTTAAGATTTTGTGGAGTAGCAGCAACAAAAAGGGTATGTTTGTTTGTAGTTGGGGTATCAAACTGGTGCAACTTTGATTCTTGTCAATGTGTAATATATGAATAAGAGAAATATGGTCTTGTGTTATTTGCTTTATACTTTGGAATAAACTGGTGTTGTTCGATATTTACTTAATTGAAACGTGAAATCATACCCAAAAAAAAAACAAACTCAATGCTCGATTTCAAAAAGTCGCTTGAATGATATAAATAAATTTGACATTTTATTTGTGGGGAAAAACCCATATAACCAAATATTAAAAATAAAAAAAATCAAAACTTTAATACTAGGTTAAGATTTGGGCCATGCCCGGATTTTATTATTATCATAAAAAATTAAATAAATATTTTATTTATTTAAATAGATTTATTAGATTATTGTGTAAATATTTAGTTTTATACAATAATTTGATAGAATCTTTGAATTTTAAAAATATTTCAAGCAATGATAAAAGAGATAATTATAATATTTTAGCAATTATAATTTTATTTAAACAGACAACATTAAAAATATTTTCTAAAATATACCTTTTAGTTATATATTTATAGTGATTATTATTTAGGTTAGTTTATTTTTAGCATATTTTGTAATTATTTATCTTTGTGTAAATATTTTTACATATTAAAAAAATCTAAACAACCAAATATATCCTCTTATTATTAAAAGAGAAGTGATTTTGCTGATGTGTAAAGTCCACAATTTTTTAGATATTTTTAAATTTTGTTAATATCTTAAAACTATTGCCAAACAGATTTATTTTTATTCCTCTTATTATTAAAAGAGAAGAGATTTTGTTGATGTGTCAAGTCCACAATTTTTTAGATATTTTCAAATTTTATTAATATCTTAAAACTATTGCCAAAAAGATTTATTTTTAATTTGTTTTTTAATTGATTATTATTATTTATGTTGCCAAACAATATATTATAGAAAAATTAAATAAATTTTTTAATGGATAAGTATATTTGACACTATAAATATAATAATATAAAAGTATTTTTTCGTTTTAAAAATATATCACAGAAAAATATATTTACTTTAAATATTTGTAATTAGAAAAGATTTTCTTAGGTTAAGATATATATTTAACTTATTCAGATATATATTTTCAAGAAAATGTTTTGGTGATTTAATTTTTTTATGGATAAATATATTTCTTTAAAGATAAATATAAACAACTATAAAAATATTATTTTCCAAACATATTTCTGGATTTTTTTATTTTATTTTTAATATGTTAAACATATTACCAAAAATATTACATAGTTTAAATATATATATATATATATATAGTATTATGGTGTTTATGGTAATGACACTACGTAATTTCATAGAAAACCAAACCTTATTTGAAATTAATTCTGAGACTGTGCCAGAGAACGACACATCAACATTTTAGAGTCAGAATGATTCTTGTGACGACACATCACCAAAATGTTTCTCTATTCATATATAAGGGATATATATATACACATTATAGTGTAATGATTAATGAGATATCTATTTTTTTATGTTATTATTTTTTGAATAATCATATATATTAATTGAAAACTCACTTAACTTAGGTCTCATGAGTAAATTTAGGAAATATTATATTTAATTTTTCGGGGTTTTAAGATATTCAAATATCAAAGTAAATTTAGGAAATATAATACTCAATTTCAAAAATTTATAATCAGTAACATCATCTTATATATTAATTGAGTATCCAGTAAGCCTAAATGTCATTACTCGAAGTTAACAATATATTCCTTTGCTTTCACTCCTCACTCTGCTATCTTTCCCTGTCGATTTCCAGTATCCACCTCTCGTTGCTCGGTTGGTCCTGAACCCGTTTGGATACTTCCGGTCTCGTGGTCCAAAAAAATACCATTCTGGATCTCTACTTGGTAGAAACGACTTCTCTACAGTTTTTTGTTTGACCATAAGAATCAACTTCAATCAATTAACGATATAATAATGTAATATATACGTACCTGCGAGGTCCCATGGTTCACATTTGTAGAGATCAACCTCAGGGATAATATCAAGCTCGATTTCTTGACTGTTGATCTTTCTTTTTAGATAATAGTTAACTAGTTCTTCGTCTGTCGGATGAAATCTGAAGCCTGGAGGTAATCCTACGGGAGCCATAATATTCTCACAGATGATTACAGATTGTGTTCTTGTCACAGTTTACTTCATTCTTTCTTGTCTTACTCAAACTTATTTATACATACACGTAAGTCTTCTTTACTTGTGTATTAATGTCTATTTTTCTCTCATCTTCTTCCTTTTTTGTTGTTTTAATCTTTAGCTTTATCTTTTTTTTGGAGATTCTTGGCAAACGTTACCCGCAAGCTCCTTACGTTTCCTTCGTTGTACAAAAAGGGTTCGAATTTGATCGCGTTATGATTCGGAATTATAATCAGGTTATACATGTGTGAAGTCTTTTTCCGCAATCTCTACTTTATGGTTAATTAGCAATTAACTTTTACATATCCCTCGTTACTATATATCGTAATTAAACACTTCTTAGTATTCATTTTATAGTTTTTATTATAAGAAAAGGTAATAGTTATAAAGACTTTTAATCAAGTTACCATTTTCATATTATATCTAATACGTACCATAGAGAATAAAAGGGGAATATATGTAGATTATGTCAAAAATATGTATTCAATATCTATTTTAATTATATAAAAGAGATAATGTTTTGAGGTAATAAATAATAGAAAATGAAAATCCATTGATCACATGTATTACTTTAAAAACATTCTTACAAATATGAGCTAAAATCATTAAAATCAATTTTAAAAACAAAATAAAACATTAATCAAAAATAAAATCAAAATTATATATAAAATGTTAATTAAGAATTAGAGATTTTCTCAAAAAGAAAATATATATAACTATTTGAAAATTTACGTCGAATAAAAATAATAAGTTTTAAAAGACATACATCTAAATTTATTATTATTAAAAAAACTTCAAACTAATTCAAGATTTTTTTAAGGATAAAACACATGAAGACAAAAATCTTGTTACAAAAAGTTATTTAAAAAAAATTGAATAACTAATCTTCCCAATAAATATTATTATTCAATATCAAAATTTAATATTTAAATTATATAATACTTACGTGATTATACATTTAAACTACAATATTTATTAAATATGACACCTTTAAAAATTAAATTATCAAGTTATAAAATGAAAATTAAATATAGCAATTATAATGGAAAACAAACCTAAATATAATATAGGTAGAAGTTTAGTATATTTTAAACTCGTGTCTCGGTCACTTTTACCGTCTTTGTGTGGTATATATATGTTCGTCATAGTACGTTGTTGTTTTTCTGCCGTGCGACTTTGTTCCGTCATAGTACAATATCTATGTCCCCTTATGAATCGTTATAATTATCGTTTTATTTTATCTTATTAATATATTATGGTCACACAAAAAAAAAATATCTTATAGGCTTCACCTTATAAATCGGCCAATATTAGATCATGATATCTGATGTGT
This sequence comes from Biscutella laevigata subsp. laevigata, assembly GCA_900406315.1. Classification (NCBI taxonomy): domain Eukaryota; kingdom Viridiplantae; phylum Streptophyta; class Magnoliopsida; order Brassicales; family Brassicaceae; genus Biscutella; species Biscutella laevigata. The sequence continues at coordinate 5,002 of OVAU01003358.1, forward strand.
GGAAGATTTTATGTAGGAGAAAACAATTCAGGTAACTATGGATGATATCTTATTAATGCATATACATAATCGATATCTTGTTTTTACAGGAAAAATATAAATTCAAGTGATTGAACTATAATATAAAGCACCATACATGTGACAAACACCAAGCTTATATATCATTATCAATTCATAATAGTCATCAAGCATGAATAATATTATCTAAATGCTGTAATGACACCTATGAAGTCGTCTCCTCCGGTATCTCCAAGCCACTTGAATCTGCCTAGCCGCTCGTAGTCTCCAATAAGGTGACTCGTACCTTATGGCTCCTTGGACTCTGTTGCTCCTTAGGAATCTCGAGAACAAGCTCGTTACGTCTTCAAGATCTGCTACACTCAGCGAAAACGCCTCCACATTTGTCACGCACCTAACGTTTCTGTTGCTAAGCAATCCCTTTGATGGCATCCTTATGATCCTTGTCCCATCTGAAGGTTTTCAAAACATATTCAGTTCCAAGCGTTTCCTTGATAAATGTCATCTTAAAAGATTGTTTTTATCAAGTTTCACGGAGAGTAATGAGTACATAGAGTCGAAAGGGAAGTACCGGGGTTTACAGAAGAGCGTTCGAGGCACCAAGTGAGGAGTTCTTCACCACAAACGTCTCCCTCTGACAATGGCAGAACAGAACCATCTTCTCCAATGCTTTCCATCTCGCCTCTCACTATGAATACCATTTTCTCAACTAGACCACCTCGGTGCAAGACCGTGCTGCTCCTTATGTATGTCCTCTGTTTCAGCCTCTCACGTATGGCATCTAAGATTGATTCATCCATCAACGAAAATATCCTCACCTGCAAACCCATTAACATTTAAAAATCCTCCCCCATAACTCGATATTCTTGTTTCAGTAGAGTCTCAGCAAAGGTTAAACTGTGATCCCGAAACTATAACTTCGGTTCCAGAAGCAGTCTCTATACAATTAGTTTCAGAAGTAGCTCTATGAAACACTTTCAGAGAGAGAGAGAGAGCAATGCTGAGCGACATGGACTCTCTGATGTTTACCTTCTTGAGAAATATGAAGAGATGTCTTCTTATATCCCTTTGAAGGTCATCAGGCATATTCTCGAAGAGCAAGTCTTCGTTAACTCCTCTGGTAGCAGCCCAGTTGAACCGCTCAGCCTCTCTCACCCTCCTGAAATGTGGAACAATTTATTCAGTTAATTTTATAGTGACATTACAGACCCTGAGACAAAGTAATTCTTCACAAACGAATATTCAACTGAGAAGCAAAGTTTTAAAAGGTCTACTCCACATACTTTCTTATACCTTCCGGCAACCGTCTATGGCTCATCCATTGCTCCACATCACGCCTTCTTAGCGTCATTTCCAAATTCCTAAATTAGACATAGCACAATCATCAGGTACTTGGTGCTCTACAATTGCCTTGAAATATCAACTTTTGGACACTGATGCAGCTTTGTAATTTATACCTTTTGCCAAGAGCTTGAAGGAAATTTTGCATATTACCAATAAGAAGCGCAAAAAGCAAAAGCCCTAGTCCGATGATACCCATCGTAAAGAAGACCTCCCCCAGAAAGTAGCTTGGGACTTGGTTTCCAGCAAGCGTGCTGATTTGCTTTGAGAATTACGAAAGTTGACACAATTAAGAGTTCCCAAATATGCCAATCAATTAAAATCAAAATAAAAAATAAACCCAATTACCTGAAAACCCCAAAACAGAGAGTAACTGTATCTTGTGAAGAGACTAGAATGGCTGGTAAGATTGACTGCCTTTAAATAGATTCCATAAGGAAAACCATCCTCTTGGAAACAAGCATTGGCACTCGCATTATCTCTCCACACATCTCTTGCTGATGAATTGCTATTTCCATTACCACAGTCTATAAGATCTCTACATTCACGCTCAGAATTACCACAAGCATTTCGAAGGCATTGATTAACTCTCTGAAAGAGACAACAGAAAAACGGAAACAAGCAATGAGAAGAAACGATATAAACCAGTTTATACATATATATCATGTGTTGATCAGGACAAGATATGTATTTTAAGCATAACCGGTCGGCAGGATGAAAAGGATGTTAAACTGAAGTCAATTGTGTAAGTTTTGAGACTATGTCATACCTGCAGACCAAAAAGATACCAGCAAGAGCCAACAACATGTCCAGCAAGCATGAAGGTGAGAAGATTTATAACAAAATTAGCCCAAGCCGACTCAAATATGAATCCAGTAGGTGTTTGTCCAGCAAGAAATGGTAGAAGTCTATACAACTTTGGAATGTATTGGAAAAGAACCGCAGCACGTAAAAGGTTTTTTGCATAGTTTGCCCCGGATTGGCCCAAGTGTTCTGGTATTATCCACAATATCAATATCTGTAAACAATGAAAAAGTTAGAAGAGAAGCCTGCGGTAAACGAACATCTTCCAGCTACCATGACATGAAATTAGTTGAGGGTCTAACATTACAATACCTGTGGAAGTGGCATCACTATGAACAAGTCAAGGAAAAACTTTCCTCGGAAGTAATGGAGGGCGATTTTTTTGGGATGATCAACCAACTGGCCAGCACCAACAACCGTAGACTCAGGAGCTACATAGGCTAATCGGAACTGCAGCAAAATATCAAAAGGAGGAACAGTGAAGCCAACAGATTTTTAAAAGAGATGGAGAGATAGAAGCAAAGAAACACACCTGAAGCAGAATGTTCACAGCGAAAATAATATCTGTAACACTTCTAACAGCTACAAATGCTTTAGTCATAGGCCAATCAATCACTATGCATTTGTTTGGCTGCAGTAAGAAAAAGTGGTCAAAAAGGTATCCAAAGGTAAGATAACAATACAGGAGAAGTTAGAGAGAGAGAGAAAACATACCTGTTCAACTAATATGAGGAAGAAGAAGAGGGGATCAATAAAAATAGCTAGTAAGCATGAAAGGGCAAAGAATTTAGTCCAGGTTTGAACAACTTTGGCATGAGGATTCATGATTCCAGGTAAGTGTCTATTAACATATGAACCAAATCGCCTAGCCCAACCTTTAGCATCATCATACAAAGCATTATGGAACTAGCAAGAAGAGAAAAGACTCTAGTGTCAGCAACATTTTCGCTTGCTTCTGAAGCTATCTAGTGACTGAGTTAAAAAAAACCCTTACAGTAGAATCAAAAATGGCAGAAACTCTGGAAGTTGGGATTCGGGCTGCTTTACGGTTGTAGTAAGAAGGACAAGTAGTACAGTAAGGATCATTACACATCCCCAATTGTCCAGACCTCAGGAGATGTGCGTGTTTCAGGACGAATTCATCGTCGGAGGATTTTTTGGGTTCGAGAGCAGCGAAAGAAGAATACCTCTCAGGCTGAGAGGAGACATCGACAGAACCAGAAGAATCAGTAGGAGGAGGAAGAAAGAGAGGTTCAGGTTTGCGAGTAGATGAAAGAGGACCACTCATTTGAACTAAAGGAGGTCGCTCTGGGTTTCGAAGTGGACCTGTGTAGCCTAAAACCACAGTGGAGCTGTCGAATCCGTCAATAGAGGAAGAAGGGTTTGAGAGGGAAACGCTACGAGTCCAAGTAGAAGACGCTCTAGTGCGAGAAGATGAGTCTGAAACTGGAAGCATGGGAAAGTCATCTTTTTCACTTGGAGAAGCCATTTTCGCAACCAATTTCGGTTAGAGAAGAAAGGAACCACAAACTTAAAGGCAGAAAAGGGGAAATCCGAGGGGAAGAAGATGAAGCAGAGAGTTAGGGGGAATTGAGAAGAAGGAGACGATGACCAAGTCAAGAGTCTCTATAGTCTTGTAAATCCTCAAGAAAAACTGTATTCATTATAATAATTTGATCGATAAAATGTGAAAAGAAAATACACGTCTGAAATATTCAACATATTTGTGAAGACCAGGACTTTTATTTTATTGTCCTAATTCTCAACCTTGATATTTGACAGGGGTCACTAGTGATACAAGGGAGTTTGCTTGCGATTTGGTTCGGATTGGGTCCATATAGTTCGATTTTTAGGTTTTTTGGGTTTTCAAATATGTTATCGAATTGAACAGAATAAAATTTCGGTTCGGTTCAGTTTTTATTAATTCGGTTATTTGAAAAATTAACCAAAATTAATCAAATTTTCGGTTAAACCGGACAATTTCAGATAATTTCGGATCGGTTCAGGTAATTTGGGTTATTCGGTTTGGCTATTTTGGTTATTTTCGGTTAATTTAGATTAATTCGGTTAATTTCGATTCGGGTAATTTGGTTATTTTCGGATAGTTTGGTATATTATGAAATTTTTGGTTTAAATCGGTTTAATTTTTGTTTAATTTCGATTTTTTTAAAAAAAAATCGGTTAATAGATAGGTTTTGTGAACTGAATCGAAAACCGAAAATCCGATTTGGCTCGGTTCGGTTCACGGTTTGGTTCATATTCCCAGGGCTACAAGGGAGACTCGTCGTCACATGTTAGGAGCCACCAAGACCATAGAGGTGTTGAAGCTAATGAATAAATCTTTAGTTTCTTACCATGTCGTATGCAACGCGACCTACAATCATAGCACTTAGGTTGTGGATCGACATTCTTCGACTGTTTCGATCGCTCCTATGGTTTCTTGAATTTATTTCTGAAAAAGCCTTGATGGATAGGAGTTCCAAGTGTCTAATCAAGTCTACCCAGACCGTCTCGTTGAAATCTTTGGGCATGGTCTTCACTCGTAGAAGTGGTAGCGATAGCGATACGTCGTGGCAACTTGACGGTCGAACTAGAATATGTGGATCCCTTATGTATTTTGCTGAAAAAGTACTTTTAAGTTAGTTTTTTGAATTCAAACTTAGAAATAGGTATTAAGTTTAGGAGTTTACCGGGAAACTACGAAACTACATATCCTTCTTATTTAGAGACAACTCAGAGTACGTCGAATGCCCTTTGTCGAGCATATTGAAAAGCATGTCTCTGATGGGCTTGATGATTCAAACGGAACCTGAGATTATGAGAAACTTAGTAAGCGGATTTAATAGGCTAAATTTGTAACAATTTTGGGGCGACATGAACTAACCAAGTCGTTCTCAGTTCTGCCATCAAAGAAAGTTTGATGTCATGCCCAAGCATCTGAATGAGCTCGTTGTTGGTGTTACGTTACGATGCATCAGCGTTGCTCACCACTTCATATTGTGTAGATGTACCGCCTATTGAGGGTGACAAACTCGCAGTTCGTCTTGATCGATCAGTCATAGACCCTCGACGTCCAAGGGTCTAAAATTGGGTTTATTTTCTAAAGTTTCGGTTTATTTTTTAAAAATCATTTTATATTAAAAAAATCATTTCAAATAAAAAAACTAGATTTAAATGTAAAAATAATTTTAAATAAAAATTTTAAATTTAAATGTAAAATAATCATTTTAATCTAAAAATATAATTAGTTTTAAACTTTTTTCATTTTAAGTCTAAGAAATTATGTAATATCTAAAAATTTAATTTTTATTCTAAAATATTCATAAAATTTATTTTAACTCTAAAAATTAAAAAAATTCTTAAAATTTCAAGTTAACTCTAAAATTTTATTTTAAGTCGAAAATGTATTAAATTCATAAAAATTCAATTTAAATTCATTAATTTCATAAAAGTTCACAAAAATCATTTTAAATTTTTATAATTGGTTATAATTTTTTAAAATTTGTTTTTAATCTATAAATCAATTATGAATCTAGTTTTCATACAGAAAAAATGTTTTAAAACTCAAAATGAGTTTTCATACTTCAAAATGTTTTTGGTTTTTTTTTTTTTCTTACCCTAAACTTACATAAACCCGATACCAAAACCTACCAAACCCTAAACTTTCAATTCTAACAAGTCTTAGAAACTAGAAAAACAATTTATAATCCTAAAATCACAGATCAACCGGTTAAGAGTTAATAATTTAGATTCAAATGTGAACTTACATTGATTTCTTGCGAGAACCGACGAGAAACGCTATGAGATGACAGATTTTTATTTCATGTGTAGTTTTTTTAAAAAAATATTTCAACAAAATTGAATAAATCTTAATCAAAATTAAAGCAAGAGAATACGATTAAAATTGAAGCAAAAGAAAATATCTTATTTAACAAAATTATTCAAGATTTATATCACAAAGAATGAATACGATTACGCATCTTAGAGCACCTCCAATGGGAGGACCCCTTCATGGGGTTC
>OVAU01003359.1:0-11183 GCA_900406315.1 Biscutella laevigata subsp. laevigata
TAATGGGTTTGGTGGGCTCGAGGTAGCGGCCCGCGGAGGGGTTCGTTACACGGAGCTCCTTCCTTTATCGTCGGAGACTCTACACGTGCACCGCGTGGTTACTTTCCCATCCGCTTAGGTCCCGTCGCAGGTGGAGCTCCGTTTCTTACGAAAGCGGCCGGATCTTATGGATCTCGCCGGAGAACGGTTTTCCCCGGCGGCGTGACGCTTCGCCTGGTTCTAGCTTGGATGGCCGACAGATCTTCGTTCTCGCCTCCAAGAACCCCGCATGTCCGCCGGTAAGTCTCTCTTCCTCCTTGTTCTTGGGTTTTCAGGTCGAAGTTAGAGTTCTCGCCTCCTTCACCGTTGCATGGAGGATTCTCTGTTGTAGGTCTCGGCGTTAGGCGCGGCGGCGGCGGCGGCTGGTGGTCAGTCGAAACCTCGGCGGTGTTATCCTCCGACCCTGGTGTGGACCGTTTTAACCGGAGATCTCTCTGGTTCCTCGCTGAGTCGCCCGGATTGGGTCTCGTTTCACGATTTGGTGGCGGATCCGGAGCTTTCAACGGTGGCAGTTCGCTTCAGGTCCGGTGAGGTTGTTTCAGCGCTAGGAAAAGGAAGTCGGCGGCTTTTGCGTCTAGTCACCGCCTTAATATCCAGAACCAAGGCCTTCCTCGCCTCATCGAAGCTCGCGGTGGCGGCCAGTTCTTCCATCGGCGACGGCGGAGTGAGATTGAAGATGATACTAGGTTTAGGATTAGGGTTCTCTGTTTGGGTCTGAGCCTTTTACTTATTATTTTTTCTTCTGGGCCTGAGTTTCAGGTGTTGAATGTGGGTTTTTTATTTGGACTTTAATTGATGAAAATCTTTTATAAAAAATAATCTTCATTATATGTATTTAGCTACGATATCATTTGAAGTTAAATAAAATCGAAAATAATGTCAATGTGATTGAGTTATACTAAAGACAAAATAATTATTTTGATTAACTAATAATTTATTATTATTAACAAAAATATTTAAATTAGTAATTAATTTGAAGTACAAAAACGAAATATTTTCTTTTTGAAATCGAGACGAATATTAAATTTAAAATTTCTTAATATTTCTTTACTATTTTTCATTTATTGTTTACTAGATTTGTACCCGCATTATATGCGGGGTGATGTGTTTTTAAATTATAATATTAAGTTATTTTAGTTTAATATAAAACTATATTTTAAAAATTAAATGTGTGATTAATAAATAATAATAAAGAACTTTCTGTAAATTTGTTTAATTTTATAATGTTTAACTTTGAATATATTAATAATATTAGTTATATATTGAATTCAGACAATGATTTGACTTGTTGATTAACACATTTGGTCATTGTATTGAAGATAAAACTTGAAATGATTTCTAATAAAAATTGTGTAAACACACTTTTCTAGTTAAAAATAAATAAATTCGAATATTAATATAGTTTGATTTATTGTTATATTTATTATATTTATATGTATTAAATTTTGTAAAAAGAAAATCTCGAATTATATTATTATATTTGTCTTGAAAAAAATTTCAAAACTTTATATATTAAATGGTTAATAAGATAATCATTATTTGTTATTCTATTTTTGTTAGATTTATATATATATTGGACAAATTGTATTTTTGGGAAAATATTTGAAATATATGTTAATTTATATATTTTTTGAAATATTAAAATCTTATAGTATTTGTTTTTAGATTTATCTAGAAAAAAAATTATATATTTTTTTGTATTTATCTCTATTTAAATATTATTAGATCTATTCATATTATCTAGAGAGAAAAATTAGTTATCTTGTTGAAAAGGATAAATCCAATATTATATAGTTTGATTTTTAAATTTTTTTAAAAATTCGTTTTAAAATTTAAAATATATTTAAACTTTCGTTTTTAAAATATTTTATTGTGAAAAAATATTTAATTCTCAATTAAATTTTATACATATATTTCCAGTTTTATCTTTAATAAAATTTACATAGATTTCCAATTTTATCCTTTTTATTTTGTTTTTTAAAATATTTTTTTCCAATGATATATCAGGTTATATTTTACCAAAATAAATTTTTTTATTTTAAAAAATGACTCTGAATAATACTATAGATTCTTGCGCTTAGGTTTATAAGAAAAAGAGTAATAAATTTCCAAGTATATATTAATACCTGAAGAAAGTCGAGCCCAATATTCGCTAGAAATAATTATTTCGGGCCGAGAGAAGTTAGGCCCATCAATTCGCAGGGAACATATCAGATGATAAATCCTTAATCACAGAGCCTTCTTTTGTCTTCCTCCTCCTTAAACCCTAATCGCTTTCTTCCCCAACCTCTCAATGTCCACCGCAATTTCGCCGCCGCAGCAGCAAAATGAGCAACTTGTTCTCACTCTGCAGACTTCAAGGGTGAGTCCTAAGACGGTGGATGGTGCAGTCAACGCTCTGCTCAAATGGAGAAGCGAGAAATCAAAAACAGAGAAGCCACAACTTCTCGAGCAAGACGAGTTCGTTTACCTCGTCGTTACATTGAAGAAGATTCCACAGACGAGTCGTACGAACGCTCATCGTATCCGTTTGCCTCACCCTCTCATCAACACCGCGGAAGAATCGCCTGAGATGTGTCTCATTATCGACGATAGACCTAAAAGTGGACTCACCAAAGCTGACGCTATGAAGAAGATCAAATCTGAGAATATTCCCATTACTAAAGTTCTTAAGCTTTCGAAGCTGAAGACAGGTTACCGACCATTTGAAGCGAAACGAAAGCTCTGCGATTCGTACGACATGTTCTTTGCGGATAGGAGGGTGATTCCTCTGCTTCCGAGGTTGATTGGGAAGAAATTCTTTTTGACCAAGAAGATTCCCGTGGCGATAGATTTGAAGCACAAGAACTGGAAAGAGCAGATGGAGAAAGCTTGTGGCTCTGCTATGTTCTTCATGAGAACAGGGACGTGTAGTGTCATCAAGGTTGGGAAATTGTCAATGGAAAGCAACGAGATTGCTGAGAATGTGATGGAGACATTGAATGGAGTAGTTGAGATCTTGCCTAGTAAGTGGAAATACGTTAGGTCTTTACATTTGAAGTTATCTGAGAGTTTAGCATTGCCTATATATCAATCTGTACCTGATTTGAAGCTCAAAATCGATGCTTTTGAACCTGAGAAGATTGTTGTTAAGGAAGGGAAGAAAGAAAAAAGTGAAGTTGCTGTTGTTGATGGTAGTGAGAGTAGCGAGAAGAGTGTTTCAGTGAAGGGAAAGAAGAAGAAAGGTAGGATTCATGAGGTTAGGTATATGGATAGTAATGTATCTGAGGTTCTTGATGATGATGAGATTGGTGATGAAGAGGAGGATAAGAATGAGATAGCTGCGTCTGGAGATAAGGAGAAGCAGAAGAAAAAGAGGAAGAAAGAGGTTACAGAGAGTGAGAAACCATTGAAGAAAGTTTCCAAGGGGAAGATGAAACCAGACAGCTTGAAGATGAAGGAGAAGAGCAAAGACGGGTCAATGGCGAAAAAGATGAAGATTACGAAAGATGTGTCTGGAAGTGGATTGAAACCGAAGAAGAAGAAGAAGACTGTGCTTAGAAATTGAAGCAATGGAAGACAATTCATGAATGTTTGCTTCTTTTCAATCGAGTAATTTTTCGAGAATGATTTATGTTTACATCTTAGTTCTTATTACATTTTTGAGGTCTTTACAATATTGTACTACTGCTCTGAAATATCGAACCTTTGAATGTTGGTTTGATGATTTTTGAGTCATCTTCGTTCTAACTAATGAGTGTTGTATCTGGATTTATTGCAATAAGCATTGAATGTTCAAGTGATGATGGTACTTGCATGATCCATATGTTCCAATGGCATATAGATTTAGTATAAAACATCCGACCAAGCAATAAAGTAGTTGTCACAAGCTTTCCATTGATCTCTGACAAGAACAATTAGACCAAGGATGTTTTCACAATCTTAAGGAAACAAAAGTCTAAAAATCAGGACCATCTTCATCTTCATCTTCATCATGATCTTTGATTTTAACATCATCATCTTCTCCAAACTGGATACAAACGTCGATTTGGGATAAAACATATTGAATGCTGCACAGAGAAAGTAATATTTGATGTTAAAGTTTTGATTTGGATAAACTTAGACAAGAGGAGACAAACTTTGTTTTACCTCTTTTCTTTGTTCAAGTTAAGTGGTATGAAATTCACCATCCCATACTCTCCCACCTACAGAAAATGCAATAAACCAAATCAAAATTACTTGTTTTCCTTATCATTATTAACAGCAAGTATCAAACTATTACCAACTCCATCAAAGCTTTGTTCAATTTTGCAAATTGAGGACCCATCCTTTGGTTTAACTCTGCCAACAATGTCTGAGGCTCCGGATCCAAGAAGCTAAAAGTCATGACCAAATTTCTTAATCACAAAGAAAATTAAGCAAACAAAGTGAAGAATAGGAAGGAATACATACTCATCAAGCTTGCTTTTATCTTGCAAGAGGTCCATCTTTGTGAGGATGTTAACATGTGGTAATTCAAGCTGAATCATTGCAGAGAGAGAAGAAATGCATCCACTGATAAACTTGGTTACATCTGTTATAAACTGATCAACCAAATTCCATTTTTTGTCAACACAAAGATGGATTCATTATAAAATAAGAGGAAGGTAGTCGTGGAGGAGAAATAATAAACCTGTGAATCAAGCAGATAAACAACACAAACTTTGAAATCTTTCTGTTGTAAATGAGCCGCAAAGTTCTTGAGCACAGGATTGTGTGTAAAAAGCTCTATCTGGCCTATAGACAGAACACATTTCACAGAGTTTGTAAACCACATATATATTAACATAGACTGAAGATAAACTAATTAATAATGTATGTACCTGGACAATCAAAGATAAGGTAATCGTCGTCCCTGTAATTCTCTAGTTCTTCATCCACCCAACTATGTAAGCTATCCTCAAGGTACCTACGGATTAAAAGTTAAGGCTCTTCCATTTTTCACACGATAGATACTTTGTTTTCACATATAAAGGTAACAATTTTTTAAGATCTGATTACGCAAAGCTAGAAAGAACTCTCAATTGTAATACAACAAAAGGATACTCCATGCAATACAGGAGACCACCGTTAGGACCAAGCCCTAACTCTTCCATTGCATCTTCTAAAGAAATAAGTTCTCTGATATCTACAAGTTCAGTGAAACCAAGAAAGTGAGAGGTACTCAAAACCCTCCACAGGAAACTGAATTAAGATACAACTCAAAATACTCACCCATAGCCACAGGATAATTAAAGTTCTCTGCAGCAGGATCCAAGTTGACAACATTCATTGTTCGACCAACAGTTACGCAGTGTTCATATAAATGTGAACAATAAGTCGACTGATAGATCCAAACAAACACAAAGAAAAAACAGTCAGTCAAATATCACTGATAAGTTCCATTTTCTTGACATAAACTCTAACCTTTCCGCTTCCTGCTGGACCAATAACGAGCTGAGCGTAGCCCATTGTAGCAAGAAACCTCCAAAAGGAAAAAAACTCTAAATTGAACAAATTGAGTGAAATATTCTAAAAGATGCGAAGATTGCAAAGTTATATAAGCCTTTGAATAAAATATGGCATGATACAAAAAAATCGAAGAAAATTCCAAGTTCTTGAGCTCCTGATTTGTGCAACTCTTTTTTCCCCCAAAGAGGAGGCTCTAATCAATGTTGATGAACAATAACAAGTGAATGATTAAACTTTTCTTACATAACGAATTCAAAATCACTGCACCTATCTAATTCTGCATACTCACAAGAAGAAAAAAGTATCTCCAGGGATAGAATATAGGTCAGTTAATCTGCTTTGCTGAATCTTAAATCAAACCAAGTCGAACTGAATGATTGCACGTTTTTTCTCTTACAATTCATTCGAGAATAATACAACAGACAACAATAGGAAAAACTCCGTAAGAGATGCATACTTGTTTTTTTACTGAATTTTTTTTACTTGTTTCAGTGAGCAGGAGCAGAGGAACAGCTAAATTAGAAGCATAAGATTACATAGAAGACAGCAATTTCAATTTCAGTAGGCCAAGAGAGTGAGACCTTGAGGAGCAGAAGAACGGCGACGCAGAAGGAATCGGAGTGAAAAAACGATAACGGCAATTAGGGGTTTATAGTCGGACGATCAGAAATTAATCTCTTTTTGCATATTTCGCTTTATGGGTCATTAAAATGTAAATATTCTCTTTTTTAATCCCTACTTTCCAAAATAGTCAATTCGCACCCCCATTGCTTTTTAGCTCGAATCAATTCCATACCAAATAAATATTTACCAAATCACCCCTCCTGCAAAATATCAGAAATATAAAATGCGAATGATCACGCCTTTGTCACTTATATTTCCAATTTCTTTTTTCTGTCTGTCTTATCCACGAAGAAAACAACCTAGAAAGGCGATTTGAAGAAGAAAAATCTCAAAGAGATTCCATGGCAGGAGTTGGACCGATGACTCAGGATTGGGAGCCTGTGGTGATCCGTAAGAAAGCCCCTAACTCCGCAGCTAAGCGTGACGAGAAAACTGTCAACGCCGCACGTCGAAGTGGTGCCGATATTGAAACCGTTAGAAAATGTTTGTTTCTTTCTTCTTTCTCGATCTCAAACTTCTTTTTAGATTCTCTCTGATCTGGCTTCTGTAGCTCTCTAAGCTGTTGGAATAGTTTTCTCTGGTTTAGACTAGATTTGTCTATTCGAAGGAGTCTTATTATTAGGTTGTATTTAGTATTGAGGTTATTTGCCTTCGTCGCCACTGGATTATTGTGTTCACTCGGTATGGAATTTTGCTGGGATTTTAGTCTGTTGTGATTTCAATTCCACTTTCAGCAGTAACAATTTATCTGACGTTTCTAATTGATTATTGTTCGTATGATCGTATCAGCTTAAATTTTTTATGTTATGACATTTGAATAATCCATTTTGTTTTTGTTTGGATAATTTTTTCATCTAACAGGAGCTTCTGTTTGTTTCTCTTGTGCATTTGCTGGGTTTAGTCAATGCTGGAACCAACAAGGCGGCATCGAGTGGCACCTCCTTGAACACAAAGAAGCTAGATGATGACACTGAGAACTTAACTCGTGAGTATTTTTATATTTCAATCTTCCTCTGTATTCTTGAACACAGTGATTCTAATGGGTGAAAGAAATAGTTTCCCATTCCAAGAGCTCTTGTCTTCTTTGGTTGTTTCTACATGTTTAGTGAGAAGAAATCGTTTTTTCGTTGATCTGTAATTGGGATGCCAAGATCTGAAGCTTTTATATTGTTTTCCACAAATCACTGAGATTGATTAGAAATGCCAAGAGCTGAAGCTTTATATATATTCTTTAACATCTTGTATTGTGTATGGTTTAAAAAATCAGATGAACGTGTGCCTACTGAGTTGAAGAAAGCTATCATGCAAGCTCGAGGAGAGAAGAAGCTGACTCAGTCCCAACTTGCTCAAGTATCTTTCTATTATCTTTGCATTTCTTTATGTTTATGCTTGGTATATGTAAACTTGACTCATGTTTTTTTGATTGTGTAGCTGATCAATGAGAAGCCACAAGTGATTCAAGAGTATGAATCTGGAAAAGCAATTCCGAATCAACAGATTCTTTCTAAGTTGGAGAGAGCACTTGGTGCTAAACTCCGTGGAAAGAAGTAAGAACAAAACTGTTAAAAGGGTTAAAAGAACGAAGAAGCTATTCGGGGTTTCTCTCTACCGGTTAATGTTCTAAAGATCGGTTAATGCCTTTGGTCTAAGGGTTTAGTAGAGTTATGCGAGTAATCTTTTATAATGTAAAAGCTGTTTGGAATCTTTTTATAAATAATCTGTGTTTCTTTGCATTATGTTACGTTAAATTGTCTCCAGAAATACAAGATTTATATTGAATAGATGAAAAATACATTTTTCTGTGTTGGATTTAAGACGAAAAAGTGGTCATTTGTTGGGAAAAAAAACCAAACATGAGAAACATTATACAGTCATTTTCATGGTAATTCTCAATTGCATCAGATTCGAGCTAGTTATTGATTAGTTCCACATTAACCGTCGTTAACAGAAATGACCAAATCAACGATATATATATATATATGTGTGTTTGTGTGTTACATATAAATTTAATCAGAAACCAGAAAATGAAATAGTTATTGGCTCCATTCTGACAGAAGTTGGATACAATTATTGAGTGTGATTAAACTAATAACTACGACACATAGCTCCTATGGACATAACGCGGCCATGATACCTTTCCCATCGTCAATCTGGCTTTGTGTCTTGGCAATGGAGGAAAATTAAGTGAAGTCGATGCGTTATCTGCACCTTTTTATGATTCATCGTCATGATCTTTGTATTCCTCTTCCTGTTTTTTTTCTCTTGTATCTTTTCTTGAGCAGTGACATCTTTCTCTTCTTTAATTAACTAACTGGGACAAACAAATCTTCATCCCGTCGGTCAAAAACCCCTTTCACTTTTCTTTTCCTCTTCTTGTTCTTTCTGCTTCAATTCTTCATCCATATCCTCTATATTGCTTCCTCATTCTCTAAAATCATGGAGAGATTGACCATTTGTTCCCAAAATAACAGCAGCAAAAAAGAGAGGTAATTTAGATTACCTCGGTTTGGACTCCCTACCAAAGGAGAGTAACTTCCACGAGAACGTCTTCTCGGGAGAGATATGGCCATCAAATGACCTTCAATTTTATTCCCAGTACGGGAAGAGGAAGCGCAAACATGCACCACGAGACTTTAACATCTCTAAAGCGAGAGGATACCCTCCACTTAAGCCAAATTGGGTACCAATCTGGAGTCGAACCCTGGTGGGAGCTTTAACTCTTAAGAGACTCAACCACTTTGAACAGGCCCGAATTGGTGCTTCTTGTCCTCTTTAAATTTTACTTAACCTTTTTAGTTGGAGTCAAACCATTGGAAACTTACCTAAAATATATTCAATATTATTTATTCCTTGTTTAAGGTTTTTACACACAAATTAAGAAATCATTTAATTTCTTGTATTTTCAAAAGTAAAACATCATTTATTATATATTTAACCACAAATTGACCAATAGAAAAATATAATACAAAATAAAAATGATGATTATTAAAAATAAAAATGCAATTAATTCTTCATTGAAATTTGAAAACATCACTTAATTTGAAACAAAAAAATTTGGCTAAAACATCACTTATTTTGAAACGGAGAGAGTACTATTATTCATATTACTAAACACTCAATACCATTTAGTATTTTTGAGAAAATAATTTAAAATATTATTTGTTTAAAAAAAATTAATGGCTAAAATAATATAATTATCTATAATGTTTTTGCTAAGTTTAAATTTTTCTGAATCCAAAATTATTTTTTAAAATGTCAACTAAATTATTTTATAGAAGTTAATATTTATAATAAATATATTTAATTAGTTAAAAATTATTTAAATTTTTAATGATAAAAATAAAATCCGGACATGACTCGAGTCTTAATCTAGTTATTATGGTAAGGAGAGAACCCGTTGCACGAGTGTCGATCCTACTAAAATATTTTTAGTTAAACATCAGTTAACTGTTTTTATATCATATTTTATCAATTTTATTTTTACGATTACAATAACATATTTTATTTATTATTCTTAAATATTTGTTTTGTTATTTCTCGGAATCATCGATTATCTAAATTTACTTTGATACCTCTAATTCTATAAATAAATAATTTTTCTTATCATAATAATCTATTATATATTTTAAAATTATTATTTTTCCTTAGTTCACATATATTATCTAATTTCAAATATTTTTAAATTTCTCAATTTAGATTTAAATTTTATTCTCACATAAATTTTATTTATTATACTATACGTTTTATCTACTTTTCCTTTTTCGTATAATGTTTTCTATTTTATAATTTTCATCTCTTTATGCGACTTGAATTTTATTTTGTTTAATATAATTTTAGTTTCTTTTTTCTTCACTTGTGAATCTTAACCAATATTTTCTCATATTTAATATATAAATATGAAAAATTTCTTATCTTATACTATATTTATAAATTATAAGTAAGATTTTATGTAACTTTTTCAAATTTTATTATTTTAGGTTTGTCGTACGTCAAAATTATATTTTAATTTTATTAACTCATGTTCAACATTCCTATTTCATAACGTTTTTATTGTTTTATAGATGGATTATGGAAGGATTAGATGTGCGCTCTAGTATAGAATGACACAACTATAGTCTATAGATCGGGAGAGAAGCATATGCTCTTTGGAGCTAGGAATTTATGTCGTTGTCACTCACCCCAAAAGTGGAAGTTATGTTATGTTACTAATATAGATTTAATCATAATAAAAAAAATTAGCTGTTAAATACAAACTAGTATGGATTTATATATACACGAATGTTTTCTTATGCTAACTTCTCAACATGATGCATATTGGGTGACTGAAACGGACAAAATCAACTCATGATCTAGTAATTAAAATAGATAAATAGGATATTCAATGCACAGCTCAAGAACTGATCATGTCTGAGTGTTTAGCTATGCTTTAGACTAATTCTTTTTGGATATAATTAATTTTGGATATTACAATCATGAGCAAAGTTAAGTGTGCATGATTTGTTATTACATGGACTGCAGAAATTAAAAGATAAACAGATGCAGATAATTGCATCGACTTAATAAAAAATGTCCAGCTAATTAAATAAAAAATTTGATCAGCAAAACCTTATGATATGTACTAAAAAATTAAATATTCCACGAGAGAAGAACCTTTCAAAAACAAATAAACTAGTCATATTTGATTAAAATAAAATAACAAATATAATAATCCCTTTGATATTTGCCTGCACGTCCCCAAATAATGATCAGATTGATTAAAAACCCTCTCACTAATTAATCACCCAAAAGAAAAAGAAAGAAGAAGACATATTACCGATGAGAGAGTTCAGTGAAAATGATATTCTGTTATTCGGTTAACTCTACAGTGACTGTACATGATCTATATATATACAAACATAAATCACTAAACCAGTATTAAATCGGTCAATTTACACCAATAGTCCCCCTCAAGATGAGGCATATATGTTGGAAAGGCTCATCTTGGACTTCAGATGTTCGAATTGATGAGGGAACAAAGGCTTAGTGAGGATATCAGCGACTTGATCCTCTGT
>OVAU01003360.1:0-11182 GCA_900406315.1 Biscutella laevigata subsp. laevigata
TTCATCAATCCATTCTCTTTGTCTACCCGGGAGCACATCATGCGTTTCATACGAATTAGTTCCAGAATTTTTTCTTCCATAAGACTCTCTCTATTAAATTTGCTCTGGCATTCATCTTTGAAATTTTCAGAAAGACCTTCTCATGGAGTTTGATATAATAACTTATCCCTGCCATTCTGCTCCTTGTCGGCTTACTCAAGCCCGTCTTGTCATTGTATCCATACTGAGCGACGGTCGTATGGTCGTCGAGGAAGTGGGGATGGTCAAGTCATGAAAAGAATGTATTTCCTCTTCAAACGCCACAACTGTATGAAATGCCTTCCCGGGACTTCGAGCATCCCCAATCTATCTCCTTTTTATTTTTGCGTGCTCTGGCATATGTGCCTTTTGTAGTAATCGTTCAATCGGCCTTCGAGCCTTTGTAATCTGTCGACTTCTCTTGATAAATAAAACACTCTTTTCTTATGCCGCACCATCATCTGCCGTGTATTATAATCCGATTCACGACCGTGAAGAGTAACTCAGCCAAAAAGAAATAGAAATCAGCTGAAATTGGCAGCCGTTAAAAACAATTTATAATTTATGAATCAGCCGGGAATAGTCCATCCAAATTTTAGAAGTAAATCTGCCGTTAAACAAGCCATTGTTAACCATAGTCAGCGATAATACAACCATAGTCCATCTAATTTCGGCATTTTGGCTACGCTGATGCAACCAAGGTTGCTGGAATCCATGCGTCAGATTGGGCTACTGAGTGACGATCTCACGTTTAAATATTTATCGAAGTTACAGGGAGGTACAAAGAAGGCCGTTTATATGTTGGTGAAGTTTCATGCTGATTGTGACTGTGATGATCCAGACGGCAACCGCGATTATATGGACGATGTGTATACATGGAGTACCGAAGCAGTTTTGTATGACCCCCTAATGATCTGATGTGTCAAAAATGTTTCTAGGACCGTGAAACGAATCTCTTATTTCATACTCGTTATGCACCCTTGTCGAACCCTCGGGCTTAGTTGTTCCAGATGTCCAAAATTTCCTGTTTATTAACCCTTCGTCTTGTATATCTTGTTTATTAACCCTTCGTCTAGTTGTTCCAGTTGTCCAAAATTTCATGTCTTACAGTAGTACAGTCGAGCAGAATTTCATATTTATCAATCAATCCTAATCCGCACATGATCTCTCTCTTATTAATTTGTACAGTTTTGAGTACATGGCTGATTTACGGTGTATAATTTGCCTTACACGACGGGCTTACGATTATACATGACTAAAAGTTACTCTATATTTAACGGAAACGAGTTTTTCTGATACGACTTACTTTTGGTTTTGTCATGCCAGCGTTTCTTTTAAAGTATGATCCGGTTTAATTTAATAATAAATCAGCCATATCTATATATTAAAAATTATCACATTAACGCTTTGTAATATAATATAATGTGACGAAGTTGACATGACTTATTACGCAGATATGATGTCATATAAAAACTGATCATGATGATCGATTACGAACATATTATGTCACATATTAGCGACAGAAACAATGACTTAATTTTTTTTTTAACTGAAACGATGACTTATTAAAAGCTTTGTTTTTAAAAGCTACGTTACCGAGGTAATCGTTTATCTTTTTTTTTAAAAAAAGAGAACATAGGTAAAAGTAATTAAATGCAACGAAACGATGTCGTTTAGATTTAACGAACGAGTAACTAAACGCAGTTGTCTTCTTCAGCAACAGAAAAAACACCGTCAGTCATTTCGAAAGAAAATCAAACAAAGCTATTATGGCGAACAGAGCTTCTTCGCGAACAGAGCTCCTTCTCTGGTTAATCTCCCTGACGAACTTCTGGCAGATATCACTGTCTGCGTGGCAAGTTCGAGTGTTAAAGATTGTGCATCTCTTGGCAAGGTAAACAAAGCGTTTATAAGGCACTGGAATACTGAAGGCGTTCGAAGGGTATGTCATCTCGGTCTCCTGGAATTTGCTCCCGCCATAGGAGACAGTGTAGAGATTATGAGTTTAGCCGTTGCCATGACATAGCTTTGTCAGGCCGGGAATCCCGATGCACTCTACAAGGAAGGAATCACTTCCTACTTCAACAGCAGAAGAACGAAGAGAGCAGATGAAGGTCTGGCTCAATTACAATTCGCTGCAGAGAATGGTCACATCAAAGCTCGGTTTCTCTATGACATGATTCTAGTCTCTTCGGATCTCGAAAGAAGCGACGAAGGTTTCAGCATTTTGGCTACGCTGATGCAACCAAGGTTGCTAGAATCCATGCGTCGGATTGGGCTACTGATTGACGATCTCACGTTTAAATATTTATCGAAGTTATAGGGAGGTCAAAAGAAGGTCATTTATATGTTGGTGAAGTTTTATGCTGATTGCGATTGTGATGATCTAGACGGCCACCACAAATTTATTGAGTACGCGTCTTATCAGGATACCGAAGTAGTTGAGTATGACCCCCCTAATGATCCGATGTGTCAGAAATGTTTATGGGACCGTGAAACGAATCTCTTATTTCATACTCTCTATCCCGAGATGTGTAAGCAAAACGGCGTAATTGTGTAAGCAAAACGGTGGAATTGTGTAAGCAAAACCGTTGACTAGTGTTTTCATTTCGTCTCGGTTACTCCTTAGCGGCTGAGTGAAGGATTATAATATTGTCTTACTTGGTTGAGTGGTGTTTATAACGACTGGTTAACGGCGATGAGTTCTGTTTCCATTTTTTCTTAACGGCTTGTTAACGGCTGAATTTTGTTTTGAATGCGGCTTAGTTTTATTACGTATAAGTCCTTGGGAGATAAGTTGTCTATACCTCCTACAGATTGATTATTAGTTTAATTATGTCTGAATTCTGTTTTACCAAGGTTTCTTGTGTTTTGAAACAAATACATACTCACAATTTCACAACATTGGTCAATATTTTTACTTTTTCCTCCATCCAATAAAAGGTATGAAACGGCTGCTTTTTTAGTTTTTGTTAGGTTGCGTTCTACTTTTATCATGGCCGAGTTATTTTACTGGCTGATTTCGAGAAAATTATCATTCACATAACGGCTGACTTATGGTCTATGGCATAATAAGACATTATGTGTTAATTTTTAATATATTAATATGGATGATTAATAGTGAGTAATGGTTTAATTTATTTGGTTGTCTTTTCTTTCTCTCAATATGGCTGAAAAATTGGCCAAAATTAAAACAAACTCATCCTTAGAAATAAGTCTTATATGGCTCACTTTCGTTTATATTTTTAATTAAAAAATATTTCCCGTCAGTAAACCGCTTTTGAAATCGTGTACTTTAGAAGAAACTTACACACCAGTAATTATTTCTCGGAAAAAAATGGACTGACCCTCGAATCGTCATCTTCTCCAACATCTCTTAAACACTAGTAATCGTCATTTTTCCAAAATCATCATCTTATCTGAGACTATTAAACACTCTAGTAAGTCTTTTCTCCGAAGTCGTCATCTTCTCCAAAATCGTCATCTTCTCCGAAATCACATTCACACTCGTCATCGTCTTCGTCTTATTCTCCGGTAAGTTGCGACCGTGTTTGATTTCTGTTGCGACTGAGTTTGATTCTCCTGCGGCTGGATTTGATTTATGTTTTGGCTGACATTTCTTATGGAATGGCTGCGTTAGTTTCTACAGCGGCTGGGTAATATACTATTTTGTGGATGATTTTGATTTAGGGTTTAAGGCTGAGATAGTTTTTTAGCAGCTGGGTTATTTATTATGTTTTGGCTGCGTTTAATTTAGGGTTTGAAGATAGGTTATTAATTGTGCTACGACTGAGTTATATTTCCAATAGAGGCTGGATTAATTGTATATCGGCCGATTTATATTTGTCTTCTTACAATCAGATGCAAGTCTCCGCGATCTCTCAATATCGAGAAGAATAAGATTACCCTCCAAGACTTTACGCTAACGGGGCTTCTCTCGAAAACAAAGATATTAATAACTATTGCCGTATTGGAGATTTACCAACTGTTAGAGATGAACTGAAGGTGGAGCTTGGGTCGGGACCCAAGTGGATACACTTGAAGTCCGCATTAAAGGTCTATCGGAAATGCAGTGCTGAAAAGCGAAATGGTTGGGCCTTTTGTTTATGCAAGCCACGAGTGTTTACGGTCTGCATCCAAATTCTCGGATACCCTTTGAGAGTGCAAAAAGAGTTTTCGACGAACAATATATGATGTCATATCCATGGGGTCGTATTGGTTTCAAAGTTCTCGTTGAATCTATCAAGACGATGAGTCCTACAGGTAAATCATACTACGTCAAGGGATATATCTACATGTTATTGGCTTGGGCGTATCGAGCTGTAACTTGCTTCAGAGAGCATTCTGGGGGAGCGGTAAACGACAACGCCGAGTTTCCGCTTCTTCGATGGAGTGGAAGCCGTCCACGTGCAAGTTTTGACACTCTCCTCTCTGAGGAGTTCAGACTATATGGCAGTTTTGATTATCTTCTTAGCTGAGTTATGATATTTTTACGGCTGATTTATATAGTGTTTATTTACTCCATTGCGGAGTTTATTTTACTTTGAAGGCTGGCCTACAAATTACTCTGTGCAGGTGCGCGTGAGGAATATGGTGATGAAGGACACTTTAGACGAGCTAAAACCCGAGTGGCGGGATGAAGAAAGTGACCCTAAAGTTGACAGCTTGATAGAAGACATACACGCAGACCGGGATGTTACAGGTTTTTGGCGGCCTATGCCTATCAACCAGAACAACAAAAGAGGGAATGCTGGAGTTGCGGGTGATACTGAGCAGTCGGCGAAGAAGCAGAAGAGAGGTAAGAAACAGAAGAAAGTTGTTTATGTGGAGGGCGAGCGGGAGAGGAGTGAGGGAAGCTCACCCTCCACAGTGGACCACAATACAACAGTTATGGTTGGCCTAGTTGCGGCACTGGAGAAATTGCACAACAGATTAGATAGACATGAAAATGTAGTTTCTGAGCAACTTGTAGAAATGCGGCGGGAAACGAATGTCAGAATTCCTGCTTTGCGTCGGGCCGTGGCTGTAGATATGGAAGGTAAAATTGCTGAATTGCAGCAGAACCTTAGTAGAGTAGTCGTAGAAGCATTCAAATCGCATCTGAAATCACCAGCGATAGGTGAGACAGTCGGAAACCTCTCGAAAATACATTCTCCCCTATCTATAAAGTTCCTCCTCCCCCCCCCCACTCGCCGCAGACTAAAAATCCGTAGGAAAATTCCGTTAATAGTCCAGTCAGAGCTAAGGCCGCCCATGTGAAACGTTCAGGTCTGGGGGATAAACTGAATCCGGCTGAGAAGCCAAAACTTGGTGAGGTGCAGCGGGATTTGGTTCCGGAGTTTGGTAATGTCGGTGATCCAACCCATCCTCGTAAGAAACGAACCGCAACTAATAAAAAGGCCCAAGAAGCGGTGAATGAGACCCTTGTTCCAGTAGCGGCTGAGTTACTAGTGGTAAAGAGAAAAAACGTGGTTGGGTTAAAGGAGTTAAAGGAAAAAACAGCGGTTGAGACAAAGGAAAAAAGTGGCTGATAAGAGAGCGGCGGATGAGTTAAAGAAGACAAAAAGCTCCTCCATTAGGTCGACCGAATACTCGTGCGAATGGAAATAATAAAAAAATTAAATCAAGGAGAAGGAGAAGGATAAGGTCAGTTCGATTGTTGACGTGACCGACGAAACTCTGGAGGCACAGAAAAAACTATTGTCGGAGTCATATGTGGATGTAGAGGAGGAACCGAGGTTTGAGATAATGAAAGCTTATCGAGAGGGTGGCGTACCAGACTCAGGTTTTCCCTCTGTGCGAAATGGGAGGACATGCTTGAGGAAGAATATTTAACCTTCAACAACGATATATGATCCTTACGCACCTCCTCCTTAGGACAAAATCGGTGTTCATGGAGCAATACAAGTATGGACCTTGATATCATATGTGTATAACTTATCCATAATTAAATATGCATAAACCGAGTTGTGATTAATTGTACAGGGACTGGCCACTGAAAATGGAATCTCAAGATGGTGATTATAGTGTGTTCTTCAACGTCCTCGTCGCTCCAAGAAAGGATTGGCCAGTCGTACCTGTTGGAGAAATTGGATGGTTGAGTGAGAGTGTAAGTATTCTTACGGTTGAGTTAATTTGTTGATGGTTGCATTCTTTTATATATGCGACAATTTATATTTACTCTTTTGTGCATGGTTATATAATATGTGAAGGCTTATTTGATTAGTTTACAGATGGTTTACTTGATATAGGAGACTGAGTACTTATGCTTTGATGGCTTACTTATGCAATAAGTGATGACTGGTTTTTGATATTTTATTCTTCTTTTCTTCTTACACCATATGACGGCATTTGTCAGACTCCTCATCCGAAAGTCCATGCAAAACCCCACCGTGTTCTGGTTTAAGCGCATTGCGATTGTTGATGCTGAGTTCCAATCGGGTTGGATACAGGATTACCCCACCTTCGAAAAGGGACCGCAAGCCTTTACATTCGAGGAGGGGTATGAAAATTTGTTAAACGACAGGATGCCAGCACGACTATCGACGAACTTGATGTGGCTAAGAGATGTCGATCACTTGTACGGAGTACTTAATAATAAAGGCGAACATTGGGTGACGTATCACGTTGATCTATTGAAGCAAAAGATCGATGTCTACGATTCAATCGTGCGAGAAGTAACACCCAAGAGTGAGGAGAGAGTTCTAAGTGGATTTAGAGCGTTGTTGTATATGATCCCAGCGATGCTGAACAAGTCCGTCCCAGAAGCCACACAAAGATCCAAAATCTTCAAACTGTTTGGGAATTGGAGGAGGTGCATACACCAACAACACATTCCACTGAACGAAACACATGGTGATTGCGGGGTGTATGCGTTGAAGTTTCTCGAATATCTGGCGCTCGAAGTATCTCTACATGGGATAAACGATGGTAATGTTCAACGCATACGGGAGGGTATGGCAGCAGAGATATTCGATGATGGAGGATACTAACGTCGTGCTATGTCTTAACTAGTCGTGTCGTCAACTTGTAACTCCGCTATGCGGTAAAGGAAACCTAGCTGTGTTGTCTCTTTATATAACCCATCCACACCCTAAACTATGTCTCTAATCTGATCTTTGTCATTTACTAAACTGATAACTCAGTTGGGTCGTTACGATAAGGCCGCCGTCTAGTGGCCATATAACTCAGCGAAACCTCAAATACGCTATAAAACTCTCAGATTGAATATGAATAATTTTGAGAAATGTGTTAATAGAGATCCTCTTTTCAACCCCGAATGAATATCAATCAGATGTATGTATCCACTTTATTGAATCTATTATAGATAATGCTACTGAGATGTGAGTTGATTCATCATATATGACCATATATCTGAAGAACGCTATTGAGATGTATGTTGATCCTCTTGCGATTACTCTATACACATATATCACATATTTGGATTAATCATATTTGATCATATATTCGAACAATATCAGATCAAATGTTGAGATTGAATCCACTTTATCGAATGGAATTAACAATTTGAGAATTGATAATGCTATTGGAGATGTAAGTTGATTAATCATATATGATCGTATATTTGAAGAATGCCATCGAGATGTATGTTGATCCCCTTGCAATTACTTTAGACCTTACATGTAGATCACACATTTGGATTAATCATATGTGATCATATATTCGAACAATATCAGATCAAATGTTGAGATTGAATCCACTTTATTGAATGGAATTTACGAGTTGAGAATTGATAATGTTATTGGAGATGTGAGTTGAATAATGCTATCGAGATGTATGTTGTTCCTCTTCTGATTACTCTAGACCTCACATGTAGATCACATATTTGGATTAATCGTAGGTGATTATATATTCGAATATCATATCAAATGTTGTCTAATTCATGGTAAATCGTATATTTGAATATCGAATCAAATATTTGAATATATGATCAAATATACGAATATTAATGAAACTATCAACAAATAGAGATTAAACAATAACTAGGGTCACAATTTATTTAATTTTTAGCCGTTGATAAAATTAGATCTAATGGTCCACACTATCCACTCCCTAATTGGCTAATCCACTAGCACTTGAATCATCATCGTCTGCCGTGTGTTATAATCAATCCAACGGATAGGATTAAATCGTAGTAACAGAATAATATTATTACTCAGCCGTAGTTAAACAATAAGTCGGCCGATTTTAACATTAACAGTAAGTATAACATTAACAATAAGTCCTCATTCTCATTCTCATTCTGGAGCGTTTCTTCCCTAGACTCTTTCTCTTGCATTTTATCTGGCCTTCTCGCCCTACTTTCAGGACGGGTGTCTCATGGTTTTTAGAAGTAAATCACACATAATGAAAGCAATGTATCCCGCATAAATAAACCAAAACACAGCCACATAATGTTACCAGAACTCAGCCGTCTAAGAATAAATTTTAATCCATACGTCTGCCGTTAAAATTAACTAAGTCAATATTAAGCAAGGCACGAGTAAAACATAGTCAGTCATAATACAACCAGAAGTCAGCCGTTAACAATAATATTGTCTCATAAAATAGGGTTCTTAAAATATTGAGTACGTGTCTTTGATATCTTATTACGCAGCAATCAAACCATAGGTCAGCCGTTAAAGAAAAGATATTCTAGGTAAATCAGCCTCCAAAAACCACAATCAGCCGTGTAAGAAAAATAAGACTGACTTATGAACTCAAATGTCAGCCGTAGTTAAGAACACAAAATCCTTTTTCTCAAAATACCAACATATTAGCTCAACACATATACCTCCCAAATTATTTGAGATATCTTATCACACAGTTGTGATGTCCTATTAAGCAGCTACAATGTCATAGCAGGAGGAAATGATGTCTTTTTACATTACCGATGTAATGAGAGAATGGGTCGGCACTAAAATCCAGTAAACATGGAACGCGGTATTTTCGAGTTTCATATTTAACGACTGAGTTATTATAGTTTTTATTTGAAGGACCCTGTGTTAGTTTCAATTCCAAGGATGAGTTTCATGTGTTAGTTTATCGATTCCAAGGCTGCGTTTTCACCCAATATCGTTTTCATAAAAATTAACACAAAAACGTTTTCTCCCAGAACCTACACACAACGGATAAGATTATGAGCAAACTTAAATTTTTCTTTTCTGTACCTCTTCGTCTTCTCTCTTTTCCTCTTCTTATTATAAAGGGACATGCGTTTCTGAACGGTTAGCGCAACAAAACATATTAACACAACCACATCATAACATATTAACTCAGCCGTATCATAATATATAACTCAGCCACTATAGAAGCTAACTCAATCACATCAAAATATATAACACAACCACAATATAAATCAAACTCAGACACAACATCAAATTCAGTCACATTATAACATATCAATTCACCCACATTATAACATATTAACTCAGCCACATCATAATTTCTAATTCAACTGCTATAGAAACTAATTCATCCACATCATAATATATAACATAGCCACAACATAAATCAAACTCAACCACAACATAAATCAAATTCAGCCTTAGAGAATCAAACGGTGGTCCCAACTTTTGCCAATTCAACTGTGTTGAATTAATTCAACGCCTCAACACACAGTAATAGGCAGCTATTATTTCATAGCAGGAGGGAAATGATGTCTTTTTACGTTACCGATGTAAGAGAGAACGGGTCGGCACCAAAATCGAGTAAACATGGAACGCGGTAATTTCGAATTTCATATTCAATGGATGATTTCTTATCACACAGCTATGAGGTCTTAATAGGCAGCTATGAGGGAATTGATGTCTTTTTACGTTACCGATGTAAGAGAGAACGTGTCGACACTAGAATCGAGTAAACATGGAACGCGGTAATTTCGAATTTCATCTTGAACGACATATCGTTATCGTGTTTCTTATTTTGGTCTTAGCTGAGATATGTGACATAGGTAAACGTGAATCAGCCGTATAGAAAATTTGATAAATCGTAATTCAGCCGGTGAGTTTTTAAACAAAATCTTTTTTCTCCGAGGACGTACACACAATTGGCTACTGCATAAGAAATAGGATCATTATCTTGTGCCGTAGATTATAATCAATCCAACAGATAACATTATTCCAGTCTCTAATTTTTTTTCTAGTGTTCCTATTTGTCGTTTCTCTCTTGTCTTAACGGTATATATAAAGGTTTTCTGTTCTCGTGGTTCCACCAGTTGAGCGAAAAAATGGCGAATCCTACTGGGGTGGGGGAAGAATCGCTCCAACGAGTGGCACTGGGTGGAGCATCAAGGATGGGGGAAGATGCTGTCCCACGACTGCAACCGGATGAAGCAACAGTGTTGGGCGAATTTTCTGTCCGGGGAATGGCACCGGTATACGTATGCCGCCTAATCCTGGACCGATGAAACCGGACATGTCGATCGGACCGCAACCGCCAATGGGACCTCTGTATTGTCGGATCACAATTATGGTTCCTACTGGACGGAACTCCACACCAAAGGACCGTTTGCTAATCAGGATTACGATCAAAGAGTTTGAGGTCATTCTCAAAGAGATTGAAGATCTTTAGATTATGCTTTTATATGTGTTTTGTTATAAAGTTCTTGTTTTCCGAATCGCCTTGTCTGAATGAAATTTTCTTTCTATTTATCTGGTTGAGTACTCAAGAAACTCGGTCATAATCAAACATAATTCTGCCGTAATCCAAACATAACTCAGCCATGATTAACTACAAAACAGCCGTTATTTTGTTTTTATTTTAAACAAGTAGTCAGCCGTATCCGAGAATATGCTAAATCGTAAATCAGTCGCGAATAGCAACCAACCGGTATTTACTTGATGGTTGAGTTCGTTTTCAAGCTTATTAGGCAGCTATGATGTCATATCACCTGGGAAATTATGTCCTCATTTTATTACGTAACGGTTTTCCCGCCAAATAACACCTTCCTCCCAAAATCGTTTTATCGCCAAATAAATCAGCCATAATACAAGACCAAAACTGTCGTGATTAAAACATCTGCCAGGCGTAATAAAACCATAAGACATGGGCAAAAGAACCTCTCTTATTANTGCCAGGCGTAATAAAACCATAAGGCATAAACAAAAGAAATTCTCTTATTCTTATTAGATCTGTAAATCCGTAAACATTTAATAATATTTTA
>OVAU01003361.1:0-11182 GCA_900406315.1 Biscutella laevigata subsp. laevigata
TCAATTCAATACGGTAATTCAATTTATTATCCAAATTAACGGAAAACAGAATAAACCAAAGCCCAGTGAATATTGCAAGAGTTAGGTTCATTGTTTACAGAAATGTTAAAATGGGCTGAACCGGCCCATCAGCTAATACAAATATCGGCCCATATTGTAAAATCTAGTTATTTTATTGCAGTTAAGTTTTCAGTAGACCGAAAAAGTACACTCCGAAATGATTCTCAGTTTTGATATATACACATTTGTCGATCTCAATTTTCGAGAGATGAGGTGACCCACGAGAAGCGGAGATCTCAATTTTCAACCTCACGCACGATCACTCAGCTTCTTCGTCGTATCTTTCCTCTTTCTTCACTTCCTGATCTCGCTGACCCTTTAATAATGGCGTCTCTCGCTCTCTCCGGCTCCTGCTCTCTCGCTTTTCCTCTCAAGTCTCGATCTCTACTTCTCCCTCGACGTCCTTCTTCACTCAATTTGCTGAAACCTCTCCGATCTGCTGATTCCCGCATTTCCTTTGTTAAATCTCCAATATCTGTCCCTTTCTCTCGGATATCAACTCTCGTTCGAGCTTCTTCAGCTGCTTCTTCCTCCTCTCCGTCTCCGCCTGTGGTTCCAGCTCCCGCGCCTTGGCAAGGAGCTGCGATTAAGCCTCTTCTTGCATCCATCGCTACTGGTTTGATTCTTTGGTTCGTTCCTGTTCCTGATGGAGTCTCTCGCAATGCCTGGCAGCTACTAGCTATCTTCCTCGCTACAATTGTTGGTATCATTACGCAGCCGCTTCCTCTTGGCGCAGTTGCTCTTTTGGGACTTGGTGCTTCCGTTCTCACTAAAACCCTAACGTTCACGGCTGCTTTCTCCGCCTTCGGAGATCCGATCCCATGGCTCATCGCTCTCGCCTTTTTCTTCGCCCGCGGTTTCATTAAGACTGGTCTCGGCAACCGCGTTGCTTACCAGTTCGTTAAACTCTTCGGAAGCTCCTCGCTCGGGCTTGGTTACAGTCTCGTCTTCAGTGAGGCTCTCTTGGCTCCTGCGATTCCTTCAGTATCAGCTCGTGCCGGCGGGATCTTCCTCCCGCTCGTGAAATCTCTATGCGTCGCTTGTGGTAGCAACGTCGGAGACGGAACTGAGCACCGTCTTGGATCGTGGTTGATGCTCACCTGTTTCCAGACTTCCGTCATCTCTTCCTCTATGTTCTTGACTGCCATGGCAGCGAATCCCTTGAGCGCTAATCTTGCGTTCAACACAATCAAGCAGACGATTGGATGGACTGATTGGGCTAAAGCTGCGATTGTTCCAGGAGTTGTGTCATTGATTGTCGTCCCCTTGCTTTTGTATATTATCTATCCTCCAACAGTGAAGAGTAGCCCTGATGCTCCAAAGCTGGCTCAGGAAAAGCTTGAGAAGATGGGACCTATGTCCAAGAACGAATTGATTATGGCTGCCACTTTGTTCCTCACGGTACACTGGTTCCCCCTCATTAGCACTGTTCTCATGTTTGTCAAACACTATACTGCATCACTGAACTATATTGTGGCTCCTTAGGTTGTATCCATTTTCAGCTTAGTTTAGATGAAGCATTTGCTCTGCTACATTTTAACACCTTTCGGATTGAGTGAAAAATGTTCTGTTTTGGTGTTTTATGAGCTTTTGTAAACAAGTTCTCTCCTGGACACAGGTTGGTCTCTGGGTTTTCGGAGCTAAGTTGGGTGTAGATGCTGTGACTGCAGCCATTCTTGGATTGTCAGTCCTCCTTGTGACAGGTGTTGTGACATGGAAAGAGTGCTTAGCTGAGTCAGTCGCATGGGACACACTCACGTGGTTCGCTGCTCTCATTGCAATGGCCGGCTACCTGAACAAATACGGTCTCATTGAGTGGTTCAGCCAGACTGTAGTCAAGGTTATTACACGTTAGTGACTGCTTTATAAGCCTAATGAAATGTTTTTGACATATTTGAGTTTGATTGCAGTTTGTGGGAGGGTTGGGTTTGTCATGGCAACTATCTTTTGGAATCCTCGTCCTCTTGTATTTCTACACTCACTACTTCTTTGCAAGTGGAGCAGCCCACATTGGAGCTATGTTCACTGCCTTTTTGTCAGTCTCAACCGCTCTAGGAACTCCACCTTACTTTGCGGCTTTGGTTCTTGCTTTTCTTTCGAATCTGATGGGAGGATTGACCCATTATGGAATCGGGTCTGCGCCAATCTTCTACGGGGCTAACTACGTACCGCTGGCTAAATGGTGGGGTTATGGATTCTTGATTTCAATAGTCAACATTCTTATCTGGCTTGGTGTAGGTGGTGCTTGGTGGAAGTTCATTGGCTTGTGGTGAGGACCACAACCACCATACACCAGATATTACTATTCTTTTCCTTGCTTATATATTATCTCGTAGAACGGCTTTAAGTTCCAGATTTGAGAAGGATTAAAATATCAGGCTTGAGCGGAGATTCTCTGCAATTTTTTTTTATTCTCTCACATTTTGAGATGTAAGCAAAATCTTAACTTGCATCAATTTTGATTGTTGTCCTAACTTTGCTTTTTGTCTGCAAGTGAGATAACCACCTTACTTACTCTAATTACTTGCACATGCATAGTCCACCAACTTAACATAAACTTGAAAGTATCGTCGGTTAATGTCATTAATACTATTTTTTTTAAAGAGTTGTTTATAGAAATAAATAAAGTATTCCNACTCTAATTACTTGCACATGCATAGTCCACCAACTTAACATAAACTTGAAAGTATTCAATTGATGCTGTTTTCACCCCGTTTCCCTATTTTGGGCTCAGTACTCTCCAATTGATTCAGAAGGTCTGCTTTAGGGTTTTGGGTTTAATCTAACGGTAGTTATCTGTTACGTGGTTTTCGTCTTTTAATCGTGTGGTGGTTAAGGAGTTAAATCGGAGTTAGGGTTTGAAGGAAGACGAGTTCGGTGTTTGAGAAATTGAGAAGAGGCTTAAGGTGTGTGTTAGCGTAACCTTTTAAGTGGGAAGTGGTGGTTTAAGAGTAGAAAGAAACGATGTCGGCGGCGCTAGATCTCGAGCTAATGACGCTGTCACTTGACGAGGAAGATATTCCGTTCGAAATGCCCGAGTTGCCTAAAGCGAGATCTTCAGAGCGTAATTCTCTCAGTCTAATAGGTCGGATTCTAAACCCTAGATACCAAAGAGTATCGTCTGTGGTTCGTGATATGCCGAGAATTTGGCAAAAGGTTGGCAAAGTTTATGGCAGAGCTTTATCGAAGGAGAGATTCCAGTTTATCTTCTCATCAGAACATGATCTTCAGGAGGTCCTAGAGAAAGGATTTCATAACCATAATCAGTGGGGCTTGGTATTGGAAAGATGGATGGAAGACCCTTCAGAGGACTATCTTCAATATGTTTCGCTTTGGGTACGCTTCCGGAATATCCCAGTGATTTTTTATGAAGAAAGTGATCTTATGCGGCTGGGAGAAATTCTGGGTGAAGTTGTTACAGTGGCTTTCAACCCGGATAAGGAGCAAGTAAATGACTATGTGAGAATCAAGATTAAATTCAATGTGTCTAAACCGTTGCGTAGATCCAAGGTAATCCTACTCCCCAAAGGAGGCTCAACTGAGCTGTTTTTTGAATATGAGAGGGTGCAAAAAAGATGCTATGTATGCCAAAGATTAACACATGAGAAGGAGGATTGTCTGCTATATCAGAAAAGGAAAGCTGGGGTGAACGATGGTCATGAAAGTTCACAGCCAAATGAAGTTAGAACTCAAGAACCGATCCTAAAGGAATCAGATCCTCTTTTCGGAGTACTCACAGAGAACCAAGTGGGAATAGATATGAATACTGGTCGAAGGAAGATAGCACCAGAAGTGCTTCAGGAAATGAGAATGTATCTACTTGCTTCAAAAGCAGAGGAGAAGGCGGTTAGAGAAGAAAGAGTTCGTAGTTCAGTGGCAGATTCTTTGAGGAATCCTTTAAAGGCTAAGCAAGTGCTAAGACTAGAACCGGCAACAGTTTTCACCAGAGAGGTGGACTTTGGGAAAGGCAGAGTGTTCGATTTCAAAATCCAAGAAGAAAGAGCAGCTTCTGAAGGCAATGCAAGATATGACCAATTCGGACAAGTGTCCACCTCTGGAAAGGTTTCAGAAGGATCAGAAATGAGTAGATCTGGTTCAGTAAGGTCTGAACCTCCTAAAAGTTTGGATCGAGTTGAATTTGCCTTTACCTCGTCTAGACCTACGGTGGTCGTGAATGAAGCCTCAGCTTCTCATGTATCCGAGTCTGGAAAAGGTAAGGCGGTTCCGCGGAAGCGTCTCTCTAAACGAATAAGGAACAAGGCAAAGTTAAAGAAAGATCAAGGGGTGGGCACAGCAGTTGTGACAAACCGACCTGAAGTTCTTGCAGAGGGTAGGGTTTGCATCAATCAACCGTTAAAAGAGTTAGCTGTTTATGCAAAACGAAAAAGGAAAGCCAGTGAAAAAGAGATCGTGGGAGGTGAAGGACAACATAGTGTTGATATAAGGAATACTGTATCAATAGGAGGAGCGATGAAGAATCGTAAGGTGGTCCCAAAGGAGGGACTGCCCAACGTTTAATGAGGCTCCTTTGTTGGAATTGCCAAGGCTTGGGACGGTCTCAAGATTTGGTAATTCCTCGACTCAGGGAGCTTCGAAAGGAGTTCTTTCCTGAGGTTTTATTTCTGTCGGAAACCAAGAATGGGAGAGATGCTTTGGTGGATGTACATGTTTGTCTGGGGTATGATCGAATTTTCACAGTGGAGCCAAAAGGGACTAGTGGGGGGTTGGCACTGTTGTGGAAAAGTAATGTCCATGTAGATGTGCAGTTTTGTGATAAGAATCTGATAGATTGCCGTGTAAATATGGGTGGTATAGTAGTGTTTCTGTCTTGCGTGTATGGAGATCCGGTGGTTGGAAAGCGGGCAGCGGTTTGGGAGCGGTTGCTAAGACTGGGAACAAACAGGAGGGCCCCTTGGGCAATGTTTGGGGATTTTAATGCGATATTACACAATGACGAAAAACTGGGCGGACCACATAAACCTGACTCGCACTTTGACGACTTTGGGAAAATGATAAGTGGCTGCGGAATGTCGGAAGTTCCTGGATCAGGCAATAGTTTCACATGGGGAGGTATGCGTGGAAATCCTATAGAATGGATTCAATGTAAGCTAGATAGATGCTTTGGAAACAAACTCTGGTTTCGAAGTTTCCCCGAGTCAAATCAAAAATTCCTTGAAAAGAGAGGATCAGATCATCGCCCAGTAATGGTCTCTCTTCTGTCTTCACAGGAAAAACATCGAGGGAGTTTTAGGTTTGACAAAAGGTTAATATCTAAGGAAGGGGTTCATGAAACTATTCTTCAAGCTTGGTCAGATACTTGTCAAGATCAATCTGGTTCGGTGGCTCAAGGAATCAGAAATTGCAGAAAAGCCTTAAGCGGTTGGAAGAAAAGGAACTGTCTAAACGCAGCGGAAGAGTTGAATAGGGCTAAGCATGAGTTGGACTTGGAACAATCAAGCAAGAATCCAAGCACATCCAAAATGGTTGAATTGAAAAAGAAATTAGCATTGGCTTATAGAGAAGAGGAGATCTACTGGAAACAAAAGAGTAGAGAGCACTGGTTGAAGGAGGGTGATACTAATTCCAAATTCTTTCATGCATCTGTTAAAGCTGACAGAGCAAAGAACTTCTTGGAGAAATTGCAGAATGCTGAAGGAACCGAAGTGTTTGCAGAAGAAGCCAAGGCTGAGGTAGCGATTGATTATTTCAACAATCTTTTCGCGGCTTCGAGAGGAGGAGACTTACTTGCTTTCTTCGAAGGTTTCATTCCAAAGGTGACTAATGGTATGAATGCTCAATTAATCAGATTGGTATCTGTAGATGAAATCAGGGACGCAGTTTTCTCTATCAACCCATCTAGTGCCCCGGGTCACGATGGGATGACAGGGTTATTCTTTCAAAAATACTGGTCAATCTTAAAGGAAAAAGTAGTGGGAGAAATTCAAGAGTTCTTTAATTCGGGATATATGCCAGTGGAATGGAATCTCACTCACATCTGCTTGCTGCCAAAGGTAACAAATCCTACCAAGATGACTGATTTAAGACCGATTAGTCTATGCTCTGTACTGTACAAGATAGTAGCTAAGATTTTGATGAGAAGGCTACAACCGTTGCTACTAGAACTGGTGTCTGAAACTCAGTCAGCCTTCGTGCCAGAAAGATCTATAGCGGATAATATTATCATAGCTCACGAAGTGGTTCACGCTCTAAAAACACATACTGGATTTGCAAGGAACTACATGGCCCTCAAATCCGATATGTCCAAGGCGTATGATAGAGTAGAATGGAGTTATGTCGAAGCACAGTTGAAAGCTTTTGGATTTCATTGGAAATGGATTCAGTGGGTGATGGCGTGTATTACTTCGGTATCTTTCTCCGTTTTAATCAATAACCAACCTCATGGTCTAATCATTCCGAAGCGTGGTTTACGTCAAGGCGACCCGTTGTCTCCCAGTTTATTTGTTCTTTGCACCGAAGGTCTAATTCACAGAATGAATAAAGACAACCTTGCAGGAGAGATAAAAGGAGTGAAATTTGCTGAAAATGGACCTTCGATTAACCATCTTTTGTTTGCTGACGACAGTTTATTCATGTGCAAAGCGGAAGAGGATCAGTGCAGAAATCTAAAACTGGCTCTAGAGTCATATGGGATAGTGTCTGGCCAAGAGATCAACCCATCGAAATCAGCGATCACTTTTGGTGCTAAAATTCCGGGAGCCAGAAGAGAAAAAATCAAAGACATATTAGGGGTTTCCAAAGAAGGTGGGACTGGAAATTATCTTGGTTTGCCGGAATGTCTGACTGGATCAAAAGTGAAAATTTTTTCAACCATCACGGAAAAGCTGAAGAAGAGATTATCTGGATGGTTTGCAAGACTACTATCACAAGGTGGTAAAGAGATTTTGTTAAAAGCAGTTGCAATGGCATTACCAGTTTATACTATGTCGGTTTTCAAACTCCCGAATACAGTGTGTGACACTATTGTTGCAGCAATGGCCAATTTTTGGTGGAGTTCGATTGAAGGGAAAAGGAAAGTACACTGGGTCAAATGGGATACTTTGTGTCTGCCGAAGGTACACGGTGGTATAGGTTTCCGAGACATTCAAAGTTTCAACCAAGCTTTATTAGCCAAACAAGCTTGGAATATATTACAGGAACCTAACTCACTGCTTAGCAAAGTGCTGAAAAGTCGATATTATCCGGAAGGTCATTTTCTACAAGCGGAATTGGGGTCGAGGCCTTCGTATGCGTGGCGAAGTTGTTTGTTTGGGAGACAATTGCTAGAGAAAGGTCTCCACAGATTAATTGGCAATGGAAAATCTGTTAAAGTTTGGACAGAACCGTGGGTCATGCGTGACAAAAGTCGTGCTCCCCTGCTGAAAAACCTTTTTATTGATCTAGATTTAACAGTTGATTCCTTGATTGATCGTGTGAACAGGAGTTGGAATGTACAAGTTTTGGAGGATCTTTTCTATCAAGATGACGTTAAAGCTATTCTGCTAGAATCTCCCGCGGTAGATGAAGAAGATTCATGGGTTTGGAATCATTCAAAAACAGGAGAATACAATGTTGCCTCTGGTTATTGGTTAGCCTTCAACATCAACAAAGCTGATCTTATGAAATCAGCAATGATGCAACCATCAAC
This sequence comes from Biscutella laevigata subsp. laevigata, assembly GCA_900406315.1. Taxonomy (NCBI): domain Eukaryota; kingdom Viridiplantae; phylum Streptophyta; class Magnoliopsida; order Brassicales; family Brassicaceae; genus Biscutella; species Biscutella laevigata. Next base: position 7,706 of record OVAU01003361.1, read on the forward strand.
TGCAGACCTTAAACAGAGAGTTTGGCGGATTAAAGCCCCGACAAAGATTAAAATGTTCCTATGGAAAGCTCTAAATGGTGCATTACCGGTGGGGAACAGTCTGGAAAAAAGAGGTTTAAGGGCCGAAAATCAATGCCAGGCGTGTGGAAAGGATGGCGAATCAATCAACCATGTTCTTTTCTCATGTTCTTTGGCGAGACTAATCTGGGCGGAGTCCGGAATTCCTAATCCATATAGGGGTTTTTCAGGTTCTATTTATGAAAACATGAACTCTATTTTTAAGCTACTGGATAGCAAGAAATTAATTGAAGCAGTCAGATTTCTAGCTCCTTGGGTTTTATGGAGACTTTGGAAGAACAGGAATTCCCTTTGTATTGAAGGCAAACATTTCGACCCTCTACAGTCCATCAACAAAATGAAGGAGGATGAAGGAAGCTGGAGAATAGCTCAGAATTTGGACAGACAAGATCAAGTTCAACTTCAAAAGACTACGAATTCTGGACCAAGAGTCTCGAATGGGAAATGGAAAAGGCCACCAGATCCGTGGCTGAAATGTAATATTGGGGTACATGTTGACATCAAAACAAAAGTCGGCGGAGTAGCTTGGGTGCTGAGGAACTCTTGTGGAGTAGTCCTGATGCATAGTCGGTGTTCTTTTGTTAATATTAACTCGTTGGAAGAGTTGAAGTTCAAGGGTTGGTGTATGGCCATTGATGATATGGTCTCTTTGCATTTTGATAATGTCATTTTTGCAGTTGGGGCGATGGATCTTGTTAAAGCGGTGAAGGAACCCAACAAATGGCCAAAGTTCAAGGCTAAGGTGGGGGAGATTAACTATAGATGTCGCTCGTTGCAGTATTGGGGTTGTGAGGTGGAATCCAATTGTACAAATCAAGGTGCGGCAAAAATCGCGAGGAGTGCAATCAAGGAAAGGTGGTACCAATCTTATGTTGGAGCAGGAAGTCCCAACTGGCTTCAAGAGCTTTTCTTGGGGGAGGCAAGGTTGTGACCCTGTTATCTACTTCGTCCTGGTTTAGCTCGGGTTTTCTTGTGCCTGATTTGTGTCTTGGATTTAAGTCTCTGGTATAGTTTTTGGATCGTATTTTTGGAACTCTGTAAGCAACAAAGAGTGTTTCCACTCCTTTAACTTTCTTATTAATAGATGGAAAAAAAAAAAAAAACATAAACTTGAAAGTATCGTCGGTTAATGTCATTAATACTATTTTTTTTTAAAGAGTTGTTTATAGAAATAAATAAAGTATTCCTCAAAAATATTGAGGAATGACAATTAGTCAATTACAATAGAGAAGAAGACAAAAGAAAATGAATAAATCTCATTAACTGAAACAATATGTTATTATTGTTTCTCAATACAAAGTTCTTTAACAGATATGAATGAGAGATTAGAAACAAATAAAAAACAGGAATACAAAAATAATAATAATAATCCGAAATACGGGAAATAATAGAGGCAAAGAGAAACACTTTGGCCTTTTGCTACAACAGAGACAATAATCAATTTAATGAAGTAAAGTTGAAAATGTTATTAAATTTCAGAAAGAAGTCTGAAAAAAACTGAGACTCTTGAGGTTATTAGAATCGAAAAAGCGTTTACCCGGAAATTGCGTTTAGGTCTGCTTTCTTGAATAATAAATAAACAAATCATCAGTTTCACAGCTTCACATCTCCCTCTCTGATTCAGCGATCCAGCTGCAGCTGGTTAAGCCACGCATCAAGAATGTCACTCTCACGATTTTCACTGTGAGGATTTCCACTTGAATCACCTTGAATCAATGGCCTCGCACCACCGTTCATGTTCACAACTCTGTTCCTAGGTGATGCAGACCATGACATATCTGCTTCCCTGTTTTGGTTACTATTGGCCAACGAATGAGATTTTCTTAGCCGACCTAACTCATCTGATTGCACCGACCAATCCACCTTATTTCCATAGGTCTGGTCCCAATTTGACCATGGGCTTAGTGGCGAACCAGAATCAGTCGGCATTAAATCACGCGGCAGATTGGATCCAAAATCACGGGAGCTAAGGCTACGTGAATGTAGCTGCTGTTTCATTCGAGAACTCATTGGGGAAATAGGCTCCACGGCTCGAGGTGACGACACTTGTTGCAGAAGAGAATGCTGCTCCATGTTCTTTGGAGAAGACATTAAATTTGTCTTAATAGGTGAAAGCATGCTCTGCTTGTTATTCTGCAGCTGATTAAGAAGCGCGGATTTGTGGGAAGGCGATAGAACAGATGAGATAGCAAGTTGATCAGTGAGACGAGGGGATGAAACCTCGGCTGAGAAATATTCCTCCAGATTCGAAGGGGTTAGTGTCTTGGGGCGAGCGGAATGATTCATAAAGCGTGGACTGGACATATCACCAACAAGCTGACGTTGCATTTCAAACTCTTGTAGCATACTAAGCTGCTCAGAAGGGATATCTCTAGCGTTGAGAGAAGATCTCAGACGACTCAACTGAAGATTGCTTCCAGGAAGATGCAGCGCTGGTATGTTCTGTTGAGGCCAGCCCATTGATGAATGCGGCATGACACCATTACCAGAAGGAGAGATTGGAGGAGTGAACGAATGTTGAGCAGCAGATGGTGAGCCTGGCAACATGTTCAAGACTGAAGCCATGTCCATTGTAGAGGCGGAAACAGAAGAAGAAGCCCGAGGCGATGGCAATCCAGAGCCTGTGGAAGCGTACAATGGACGCAGCTCCTCATTTGCATGAGCAAAGAAGCACACCCTCCGGTTGCAACTCATCCCATCCTTGCACAGTCTTGTTCTGTATTGAGCAGGGTGTAGCCAACATTCAAACACCCCGTGAGCATATTCACACATATCACCTTGCTTACAGGAGCCCGTTTTAAAGTCGGGGCATGGAACACAGGTATAGTGAAACTTCCTCGGGTCTCTTCTCCTTGCATTCTCTCCTGGGTGTGCGAATGGACATTCAGTCCAGTCATGGGAATAAGCACGAGAGCATGGGCGGATCTTAAACGAGAACATACGAAACTCATCTGTCGAATAAATCCCACTTTTGATGTCAGGCAATGATGGATCAACTGGGTATTCTTTTTTCTCTGATACAAAAGTTCCATCAGTACCATTTGGCTTAGTCGGAGAGGATACTGAATCTAGAGAGAGCAAAGAGGAGCCATTATCTGGTGATGATGAGAGAGACCGGAAACTTGATCCCAAGCTAGATGACGATGCATGCAGATCTTCAGATATAACCTCATCTTTCTTCAAGATCTCTTCAAGGGTGGATCTCAAACCGGGAGCGCGTGGAGACACATTAAGAACATCAACAGGACGATTCCCATGAGCATCAGAGATGTTAGGGTCTGCTCCTGCATTCAGAAGCAACTTGACAACCTCCAAGGAATTCACAGAAGCACCAGAAGCAGCACAATGAAGAGCAGTACTTTTATCTGGACCACAAGACATATTCACCTCCGCTTCCGG
>OVAU01003362.1:0-11182 GCA_900406315.1 Biscutella laevigata subsp. laevigata
TTATGTTTTAAACATTTTTTATCAAAAAATCATTTAAAATTCCATCTTCATTACAATTGTCACACGAGTTAACTACGGGTAAAATCATGATCCATAAAATNCATTATAAATTAAAGAATTTTATAAAAAAATATTTAGTATTAGCTGTTAATCACACATTTAATTTTTAAAATGTCGTTCTATATACTATTAAAATATCGTAACATTATAATTTAAAGAAAATCATCTCGCATATAATGCGAGTACGATTTTAGTTCTGATTATATTACCTAGTGTGAATATTTTATCAATGTAACTTAAATTTATTGGTCTAGAAAATATTTATCTTATCAAATGACCACACAGATAGGAAAAGAAAACAAATATCGTTACGTTATAACACAAAAAGAAATGTAATTTAATTGTTACGGCATTATTAAAAAAAAGAAGAAGTGATTTAATTTAATTTGTTTCTAACATAAAATGATGAAAAGAAAGACGAGGACTGACTCACGCGTTTACTAGCTTCACATTTTGGATTTATGGATTTGCCAAAAATATAAAATAAAATAATCTCCAGATTTATATAAAGTTCTAGCCCTTTACTTTTCTTAATCAAAATAAATACGATTCGTTGTCTTCAGAGTTGAGCTACGTTGAGATGATGAAGAAAACTCACCGTCAGAAATCTCAGGTAAAGTCTTTTTGTCTTTACGATTTTTATGAGGTGTGAACAAAATGATGACGAGTGTGGAATTTACAGAGATTATGGGCGAAGCTAGTGATAAGAAAGTGGTTGAACATAAGTGGCAGAGATCCTGAGTATGGTGCTGATACTGAAGACGAATCCGAAAACGAAGATGTTCGAAGCGAGAACGACGGTGCCACCTCCGATGAAGGTTTGTTTCTTTCTCTTCTCTCTCCGGAACCACCGGTTATTTCTCTCCGGTTAAGTAATCTTCTAAACCGGTTTAACAGATTGTGGACAAACGAGCACACGAGGAGGAGAATCGAGTTTATTTGATAACGCGGAGGATGTTATCGCCGCCGCAGAGTTTACGAGCAATGGTAATGCTGAAATTGCATAGGTAGTTCTGAGATTCACCGTGGTGGTGATTCTGGGTTTATATATTGAACTTAGAAGAATCTGTGAATCTTTTTCATATATTTTATTTGCTGAATCAGATGCTCCAATGAAGTTAAGGAGAAGAAATTCGGAAACATTAAGAGCACAATATATTAACAACAAAGAAATAAGGTACAGTTTGATTCTATTTCGATTTAACTTTTTAATTTAAAGTTTTTATATTGTATTTTCTTTTATAGTACTATGTTTACAAAAATCTGTGTAGAGTATGTGTTGGTACATGGAACGTTGGAGGAGTATCACCACCATCTGATCTTGACATCGATGATTGGATCGAGAACAATCAGTCTGCTGATATCTACGTTCTTGGGTAAGCAAAATTTGACTTTTAGTCAACGATTCATTATGTTCTTCCGAGAGATTTATTCATGTTTTTCTGTAATATGAAGTTTACAAGAGATTGTACCATTGAATGCTGGAAATATTCTTGGAGCTGAAGATGATCGGCCAGTTGCTAAATGGGAAGAAGTGATCAGAGAAGCATTGAACAGAGTAAGACCAAAAAATTCAGGGGTTAAGAGTTACAGTGATCCACCAACTCCGGGGAGATTCAAACCTTTTGAGGAAACACACGATGTTATAGAGGAAGAAGAAGCTTACGAGAGTGATAGTGATGCTGGCGTTGAGATTCATCCCATCGACGAGGAGGAAGATGAAGCAAACGAAACTCTCGGGGAGCTTCAACATGATGGTGGAGTCATAGGTGAAGTCAACACTCTCGTTGACCCGAATTCCGGTTCTCCGGTTATTGAGATTAAGAGACAGTTTTCTTCTCCTAAAAAGCTAGAGAGACAAATCTGTTTACGTGTTGATAGCTTTGATAAGAAGAAAGAGGATTCTTCTCAAACCGGTATGCAAAAACTAAACCGGATGTTAAGTGGGAAAGAACGGATTGGTTTGAGTTGGCCAGAACCGCCGTTGAATATGTTAGGACCGTCGTGTGTTCTCGAAAGACAACCGTCGTTAAAGACAAAGTCACTAAGAACAGCAAAGTCTTTCAAGGCTTACAATTCGTTCAAATCTGTAGCCGGAATCAACAATGGGATTCCACCGGAGGTATTGGCTCTAGCGGAAATGGACTTGAAAACGTTAATGGAGAGGAAACGAAGACCGGCTTACGTGAGGCTAGTGAGTAAACAAANCGGAATCAACAATGGGATTCCACCGGAGGTATTGGCTCTAGCGGAAATGGACTTGAAGACGTTAATGGAGAGGAAACGAAGACCGGCTTACGTGAGGCTAGTGAGTAAACAAATGGTTGGAATTCTCTTGACCATTTGGGTTAAACGAAGTCTGCGCAAACACATTCAAAATGTACGAGTAGCTACCGTTGGAGTTGGTATCATGGGATATATTGGTAACAAGGTATATAAAGATTCTAAATCTCATCAAATTTATGTTTTGAAATATCTTCTTAATTGATTTTGTTGTAAACTAGGGAGCTGTGTCTGTGAGTATGTCGATAAACCAGACGTTCTTCTGTTTCATATGCACGCATTTGACAGCAGGAGAAAGAGAAGTTGATCAGATCAAGAGAAATGCTGATGTTCATGAGATACATAAAAGAACAATCTTTCACTCTGTTTCAGCTCTTGGACTTCCCAAGCTTATACATGATCACGAGTCCGTCCATTTTCACTCTTCTCCTAATGTTCTAACTCGAGAAACATTTCAAAATTTTTGTTCGTCTAACTTTACTCTGTTTCCACCTCTTTGCAGAAGAATAATCTGGTTAGGAGACCTCAACTATCGGCTGAATCTATCGTATGAGAAAGCCAGAGACCTCATTTCCAAGAGAGAATGGTCTAAGTTACTTGAACATGATCAGGTAATACTGATAATCAAATCGCATTCTAATGAAAGATTTCGTTTACAACTTAATATTTTGACTAATTTTATAGATTATTGTTGCAGTTGATAAAGGAATACAAGAAAGGTCGAGCATTTGACGGATGGTCAGAAGGAACTCTACAGTTTCCACCGACCTATAAGTACCAGGCGCATTCCGATGAGTACACCGGAAACGACGGAAAGGGAGGACGGAGAACACCGGCTTGGTGTGATAGAATTCTATCATACGGGAAAGGAATGAGATTGGTTCAGTACCGACGGACNTGATAATCAAATCGCATTCTAATGAACATTTCGTTTACAACTTATATTTTGACTCGATGTATGTATTATGTTGCAGCTGATAAAGGAATATAAGAAAGGTCGAGCATTTGACGGATGGTCAGAAGGAACTCTACAGTTTCCACCGACCTATAAGTACCAGGCGCATTCCGATGAGTACACCGGAAACGACGGAAAGGGAGGACGGAGAACACCGGCTTGGTGTGATAGAATTCTATCATACGGGAAAGGAATGAGATTGGTTCAGTACCGACGGACTGAACAGAAATTCTCAGATCATCGTCCAGTTACAGCGATCTACATGGCTGAAGTAGAGGTGTTTTCTGCGAGGAAGCTTCAGCGAGCGTTGACATTTACGGATGCAGAGATTGAAGACGAGGCACTTGTTGCTGTCGTTTGATTGAACAAGAGATTGCATATGAAGTACTGCTGAAAGAGGCAGTCTCTTTCTTTGGATTCTCAGCTCGTTACTGATGCATCACTGGGAAAAACGTTCACATTGTTATAGTTTTATCTTCTTTTTGTCCCTACGTTGGTTTACTGTTGTAAATTGAGTTGATATATATCATATATAACATAATAAGATTTTACACCATCCACGATTATTGTTTTTGTTTGTGTTAAACTCCAATAAAGAGCAAAAAAATATTTAAAAAGCAATTTGCACCAGCCGGGAATCGAACCCGGGTCTGTACCGTGGCAGGGTACTATTCTACCACTAGACCACTGGTGCTTCATGTCCTGATTGAATAATAACATTAAGTAACGAAACTTTATTCCACGTAACTCATAGTACACAACAGACTGATGAATGTAACAATGACAACGTAATCACCTAACTTCTCCTTCTCTTTCTATTTAACAGCAGGAACATTTCAATTATTATATCGGCTTCAACGGAAATCTTCTTCACCCTTTAAGGTAAATCCTGAAGCAACAAGGGCTTTCTAAGCCAGTACTGTTCAAATCTCTGCCTTGCATATTCCATGTAATCGAACTCAATCTTGTTTACATGCCCCTGCTTTGCATCAACGGATGTAGAGATTACTAAGGTATTCCATTCCTAAAGCTAAAAGTATCTTAAGAGTTTACACAAATAAGGGAAAGAAAAAGCTAACCGAGATGATTCCCCATAATCCCCAGAAGATATGGTTTGCTAGAGTGTAGCTCTCTGCGTCATTCAATAACCTATCCACTTCTTCTTCACTTGCTGTCGTCCCTGAGAAAGAATAGATTTTGATTAAGAGAAGAGCTGTGTGAAGAAGTATAACTAATGCCATTAGTCTAATGGTTTCAAAAGACAAAAACCTGTAGAGCCAAGGTATGTGCTAATGAACCTTCTACGTTCTTCTTCTCCTGTTTGTTTATCATTCCACACACACACATACAATCAGATTCTGAAATAGCATTAATAACCTATTGAGTTATATGCTTGTTATACAAGGATATTGACCTGGATATAGAGTGTAGTCCAGAATATGAGGAGTGTCTGAGTGGTAATTCGCAGCCATTTCGCAGAAGTGATTTGCTATGTCATAAGCAATTGGGTTAAAACTCGAATACTCATAGTCCTGCATTAAAAAATGATACATTAAGATGATGAAAACAAAGCGTTTTCTTGATGAAGAGGGAAAAAGTTTTGGGTCATAAAAGTTTACTATGATGGTAATGGCGTTGGTTTCTTCGTCAATCATGATGTTACCGTACTGAAGATCATTGTGACAGAAACCGATTTCCTGATCATCCCGAGTCAGTCTCTCCTCCAACAAGTTGATTTCATCTTCCACAGCTTCCAAACGAAACTCATCTATCTCTATTGGCGAAGCCAAAATTTTGGCCTCCTTAAGCCATGTCCTGAAAAACCGGCGAAGAGATTATTAGCAAGAAACCTAACAGAAATGTAAACTGTTCTCTTTTATGTACTTCACCTACCTGAGTCTTTCCCAGAGGATAACGTTCTTTGGACCAGGCATATCAAGCTTGTGAAACTCTCCTAGCTTCGTAGCTATGAAATCAGATGTTTCTACTTTTCGGAGATCATCTGCAGAAAGAGTCTGGTAAACGGACCAAACCAATAGATTTCTGTCATACCCAAATCTCTCTCTATATAAGTTTTCCCGATCATGAAATTTCTTGATTTCTTGAGACCCAAACAACATATATCTATAAACTTAAGACTCCGATCAGACTAACTAAAACCATCTCCAAGATCAATATCTGTCTTAAAGAAACGAAAATGAAAAAGAAAACAGAGAGAGAAGAAGAAGAAGACGTACTCTAGCGTGGATGAATTCTTCAAGACGACCACCAGAGAAGCGGCCAAGAAGCTTAGGGCCATAACCATGGTGAGACATACACTCGAAGGTTTTGATTTCGTCATCTCTGTTAAAGAAAAGGTCAACGCCTTCACCATAGATCCGAACAAGGACTTTGCGATGAACATCTTCGCCGTTTAAGATAGGCCAATTGATCTGATAAACTTCGTTAGTCATAGCTCCTTTCAACGGAATAACCTCAAGACGCTCCAGATCTTCAACAACGTCTCCCCAACTCGAACCTAACGTCTGCAGAACACGTTTCAGATCCTCCGGAGAAGAACAACTCGGAATCAAACTACTCTTCGTCTGGATCGCCATAAGAATTCCGGGAAATCGATTGGGGTTGAAGAATGAGATTTGAGATTCTATTTGCAATGAAACAAAATCGAGAAAGAAAAAAGTGAAAAAGATTCGAGGGAGTAAATATGACGGTATGAGATTCTCTTAGAGAGAAGATTAACCACAAAAATCTTGGAATCTTTATAGAAAGAAATCGAATTTTGAAATCGACGAAATTACGTTTCTCGGTATTTATTAATAAAGATTGATAATAAAAAGGAAAACAAAAAAACCCCAATAAATAGGGAGGGATAAAGAAACGCGTAATTTCAACGTTCGTGGTTAGTCCCGTGTGTGATACGATTGGCTATTTCAACCCCAATCACGGCCAATGAGAAAGAAACACGTCATGACTTGCGTGTACTAAAGTCAACGGCGTTTAGAGGCGGTTGCTGTTATTGGTGAAAGTCAACGAAGTTTATCTTCTGAACAGTAATTGAATATCGCGAAATTATTGTAGATGTAAATATAATTCAGTAGTAAAAGAGAAATTAAAACTATATAGAAATGAATCAAATTTGGGAGATACATAAAGAAAGAAAAATAAATAGTTTTATATAATAAGACATATTACTACTTTCCAGATAAAGTCTATTCACAAATGGCTTCAAAAGAAAAAATCCATGTCCACAAAAAGTATTCATGAAATCTAAATGAAAGCTATGTAAGTAAAAAAGATAATAAAAATTCATGTTAATTCATTATCCTTTTTGTTTGACTCGAAAAAATAATTTCATCGATTTAGTAAACTTTGAATGCCGAGATCCTTTAGTCTAGTGGTTAAGATCACCTAGGCCGTATCTCAAGCCACCAAGGTTCGATCCTGCCTCCCAGCGCAGTAATAATGGTGCATGTTCGGCTTCAAGCGCATCTCTAGTTCGACTTCAGCGAGATGCATAAGTTAAATTAGGTTTAAATAAAGCTTCTTATGCGATGTAAAAAAAGGGAGTGGGTCCTCCTTTGTAGCCCACGAAACCCTTAATCTTAATATAACGAGTTGTTTTGGAAAAAAAAAACAAAAGTCAACTTTGAATTTTCTTCCGAATACAGTATTTAATGTCCGTCATGATCTGATTACTTGCGTAAAATGGTTTACTTGTACCGTAATGCAAATAGTGGTCTACTTTGAATTATAAGATAAATTGGTAATGTGAAAAGTTGACAAAACTTCAAGTGGAATGAGCTCAGATCTGTTGTCCGGGCTTTGTTTTTTGCGTATTAAAGTAAAGACTTGTGTTATCACACTGTTACTAGTGATCTTCTAGAGGATTGTCTTTGCTTCCATAGGTTAAATCTGACCCTTCTTTGTAACAGAAAACACAGGAACGCTACAACCACGATAAGGGTAAACGCGATTCCGTTATTTGTCATCGTGAAAAACTTCGTTAGAAGCGGCTGACGACAGCTCTCGCAGCTACAGTCACAGATGCTTCTCAATAGATTGCCTCGGGAGCTTGTTTCTGGGATGAGAATGAAATCAGCTGTAACCGCGTTTTCATCTAACCAAACGCTTGTTGTTTTAGATTTGTATCCTGGCGACGATGCTGTGACTGCGAAATCAGTAAAGGAAACTCAAAATGAGACATAGTAATCCACCATATCAGAGAGTTGAGACGAAAATAGAAGATATAGCATTGTTAACAAATCTCATCAGTGAGCTCGGATCAACTCTGACATCATACTGACAAGAAACTTTTCGATTCCATGGCTAAGAAGAGATTTCAAGTAAGAAATCTGAATTCCACAGTTTGGTCGATGCAGTAATTGCAACATAAACACTTATTTTAAGTTGAATGTGAGGAAAGAACATCAAAACCTTCATATTTCTGTCCAGGTGCAAGCAAACGATGGTAATCTGCGTATGTTTGATGGGCTTTAACCTGGAGCGCACATGGATTATTCAATCGAATTCTAAAGTACTCACAATATTTTGTTAGATTTTGGAATAAGGAGAGTTCAGAAAATAAGGTTATTATGTGAATACCGTATAGTTAATTCCCTTGACCACAACAAGTCCAGGCAGTGGCTTTCCCTTGTCTAATGAAAAGATTCGCCCATGAACTCCTGTCTAAGGTACATAGATTAGGCTTACTAGACAACAAGATACTATAAAGCTTTGGAAATAAAGATCACACTGAACGCAATCTTCCATTAATATAACGAATCTTTGGCGGTTCAATCTAGAACGAGACAACAAGATCAAAATGTTGGCTTCTAAAAACAAAGATCAAATAATACCTTCACTAGGCTTGCAACAAGATTCAGCATGCTCATTCTATTGTACTCCCAAATAGTGGGAAGCTGTATAAGATATTCATACTCCATTAGCTAACTACCATGGAAAGGAGAAACAGTTATCAGTCAGGAATATAAGAGTTGACCTCAGAGGCTCTGGGCCACTTGTTGTCGCTTATTTCCAGAGTCAATTCAAAGCATCCTCCATGTATGTAATTCCAGTCTTGCATACCACCATAAATAGGGTACCTGTAGACCGTTTTCTTAAAGTATTAACAAAGAAACTAATTCGTTGGGGAAGACAGAGTAAAGGGATTTGAGGCGATACCAGGATGCTCCATTTGTGATTCCATCCACAAATTCTTTGCTCAAAGACATGTTACGGTGAGATTTGCTATAAATACGTGCCAAGAACCGGAATGTCTCATCATCAGGACACCCGTAATAGTATTTCCTGCGAGAAGAGTTCAGAACAGCTACATTATTTGTGCATTGCAAAAATGACCAGTCAAAGAGCTTTACAATGTAAATAATAATGTTGAACAGAAGCAAAACACCTCTTGTCCTCCGTACCATCCCATGGAAAATTTGCGACCAGGGCACCCTGTATCAAACCACGGTTTAGAAAACACATTGAATCATAACTTTCTACAGGACGTTATATTAAGAACCCTCAATTTTTTTAATTCTACAAATCACATATTTGAGATTCCATAGTATGTAAAAGTCACTGACATAGAAAATGTGAGAAAATTACCCCATGCAAAGTAGCCGATGCTGTGAATCGTATATCTCTCAGCCAAGTCATAATTGCCATAGTTTCAGGTTGCCTCAAATCCAAGTCCTCATTCAAGGGAAAGAACTGCAACATTAGGTACGTGTCAAGCAAGCCAAACGTGACTATGATTAAATTAGTTTCAACCAAACTTAACTACGGTCATGCAAATCACGGCATCCACGATTGCTTAGAGCATGGATGAAAATACTATCTATGAATGTGAGAAGCATCATCAGACAAGTCACCTGGTCAGGGAAGTCACGATTTAGATCCACATTGTTTGCATTATTACGTTGTCTGATTGAAAATCCATCTGGATTCAGTGATGGCAAGATATGCAGGTGTACATTTTCTACAATCATCTGAGCCTGCATATCGAAATGGATAATATCAGTACATTCCCATGGCATTTTTAGAGTTTTTAATTTTCACGGGCAAGTCATGGTGGAATAAAGAAGCAAAATCATTTACCAATGGATCCTTCTCATAGTTATCACAAATCCAGTTTGCAAGACGTAATAAGAGCTCACGCCCTACAGGTTCATCTCCATGTACATTCCCAACGTACTGCATCACCAGTTATTCAACTATTTAGATTCCAAGAAAATAAAACCACTAAAATTAAAGTATAAAAAGTGATCCAGTCTTTAATCAGCAGAAATCATAACTGATAATCAAATAACTCAAAATTGTATGTATATGCATAGATAATTGAGCAGATTCTTTAACCTTGAATGCTGGTTCAGTCTCTATCTCTCCAGGCCTGTCTGAAATCTCTATGACCCACTAACAAGGGAAAGCAAGAAACAAACACAACAAGACATTATCAATACTGACCTTAAGAGATGCACATAATAAAACAAGAAGATTCACTTCTGATATCTAAGAGTGCATTACCAAAGGAAATCCATTGACACTCTTTCCGATGCTGAAAGCACGTTCCAGAAAACCCTCAAAGAGAGAAATAAAGAACAAAATCAACAACACCACAAAAAATTCAGATCAAACCACGAATAATGATTCTGCGAAAAAGACTAAGTAGTGATTTTTCAGAAGCTACGTGTTGAGGATTGTTTGGTACTGGGCAAATCAAATTTTCTTTTCACAAGTGTCAGCCAATTAATTACCTGTATAATCTCGAAATCTTGCTGCATCTCTTGGTGAAAGCTTTCATTGCTTTCTCAAGGTCATCATTCGTCATGTATCCTCGAGCCAATTCCAAACTTTGAACAATGAAAACACAGTTATCATTACACAGACAGTAAGAAAATCACAATAACAGCTTGAAACCCCAAACGACATTACCTTGGTCGAGGCTCTTTTTGCAAAAATAAGTGCCTCGAAGTACCATGAAAACTAGAATTTCGATCACCTAATAACAAAATTAAAACACAAGTTCCAGATTAACCCAAGTCACGGAATATACAGAAGCAAGTACGCAGTTGTTCATAAACCTCAACTAGTATCTCCGTCGTAAATTTGATTTTCGTAGAGATAATATCTGCTTAAATAGTTGTTTTCTTCTTATATCTGACACTAACGTTGCATATGCCAATTCAAACAATCGCACAATTAATGACAAAAGTAATCCAATCACGAAACAGAAGCTACAGTACATATTTAGGCGGTAGGAACAATGATTAGATACTGAAGTTAAAGAAAAAATGGCGACAGACCTGGCCGGATATAGTCAGACTGGCCGCCTCTAGCGGCGATTGGGGGAAGGAAAAAACAGATCGCCGTCGAAAATAGGAAACTGTGGAGGAATATGAGCTTGCTCATATCTATAACAATGCAGATCTGTCTTTCTCCCTCTCAGTTCCCAGCCAATTGAATTACGAAAGCAGTAACATTGCTGGGAAGAGTGGGAGGGAAGAAGGAAGGGGACATCGGAGACCGTTGACCCTCAAGCCTCACGCAAAGATTACCAAAACTTGGGCTTTTAGACGATTCCTACTTGGGTTTGGGCTATTATATATTATTGGGCCTTACTACAATTGATATTTAGCCCATTACGATTTGAGTTATTATTATTCGCTTACACAAAGTTGTTTTTTTTTGTTGGCTATTATATATTTTTGCAATTTATTAAACGCATAATTTATATATGTTATCTCAAGGAAACCACTTTGGCAGATCGCAATGAACATAACCTCATACTTAAATTTAAAGAATGCATTAGGATAATTAATTAATATTATGCAATTAATTAAGCAAATCTATTCTATTAAAACAGGGTTTATCTACTTAAAA
>OVAU01003363.1:194-11182 GCA_900406315.1 Biscutella laevigata subsp. laevigata
TATTTTTTAGTATATGATAATTATGTTCTACATATTTTTTCTTCTCATATAGATTAATTACAATAATTTAAATATAAGTGTTAGTATTGGATTTTTAGGTACATATATAAATCTAATAAATATAACAGTAAACCAAATTATATTAATATTGGATTTATGTTTTTAGCATAAATATGTTTTAAAACAATTTTTTATCAAAAAATCAGTTAATTTTATTTTCAATACAATGGTCAGACGGGTTAATCAAACGAGTAAAATCATGATCCATAAAAAAATATATAATTAAATAAATTTACAGAAAATAATTTAGTATTATTTATTAATCACACATATAATTTTAAAAATATAATTTTCTATAAAATTATAACATCGTAACATTATAATTTAGAAACCGATCACTCCGCTTATGAATCTATTAAATATGTAAGTTTATAATTGGGCTTTAATACTTGAGCCCAATGTCTTCAACTATAACGTGGGCCCAAAGTTATTTCCGAGATTGTGGTACTTTTCTTCAATAAACCTCAAACCCCGTTTCTCACGATCTTCCTTTCTCCCCGACATTAGCAAAGTTTTCAGGTATGCTTCTCGCCATTTTCCGTTTGTTGCTAAGTAATGAGTCGATATAGATCGATTCCTATGGAAATTGTAGTGAACAAGTAGCTTGGTTGGTGGGAGAGAGTTTCTCTACTCGAATTTGTCAATTACTCGTTGTAATTGTGTTAAGATCTAAGCATTACTGTTTAATTGAAGTTTCCTGGGCAGCCTATGATAGATTCTTCCTAGAAATTTATATCTTTTGTGCATTTGTGTGCTGTACCTGACTTGATTTTGTTCTTTTTTTATGTCTTCAATTTGAAGTTGCATAACTAATTTTGAGTGCCTGTTTGTCGGCTCTATTCCGCCACGCTTGGATTTTGATTTTTGAGAGTGTTCCAGGAAAATAAGAAGAAGAAGAAGAAGAATATGAATCTCAACAACGTCAAAATTCCAAAGGTGCCAGGTGGTGCTGGTGCCATATCTGCGTTGCTTAAGGTTGGAATTATCGGTGGGCTCGGTATCTACGGTGCCACACACAGTCTCTACAATGTAGACGGAGGACATCGAGCCATCATGTTCAATCGTTTGGTCGGTATTAAAGATAAGGTTAGCCAGTCTTTCTTCAAAACTGTGTTAACTTGTATGTTCTCAACGAATTTTCATGCGGTTAGTGACACCTAAGGGAAATTATCCAGTTTGATTTTTTAGTTAGATTATCAGTCATGTGATCTTGTTCTTCTGCTGCTCTTGTTGAACGTAATAATCGTCTTCTTAGTTCACCAGTATGTAGTTTAGTAATCTTGTTATTACGCAGGTTTACCCCGAGGGTACCCACCTTATGCTTCCTTGGTTCGAGAGGCCGGTCATCTATGACGTTCGTGCAAGACCCTACCTTGTTGAGAGTACATCTGGTAGCCGTGATCTCCAGATGGTAATCTGCTTCCACTCATCCCTTTTTCTTTCAATTTTTTCTTCTAGATTCAGGGAATGTGAAGTCTTTTGCTTCGTCCATGTTATCGTTTTTTATGCTACTATTATGTAATGTTGAAAAACAACTTCACAAGTTGGTGGGTTTCGAAACTTTGTAGGTGAAAATCGGGCTAAGGGTTCTCACCCGTCCCATGGCAGACCAGTTACCTGAAATCTACAGAAGCCTTGGTGAGAACTACAGTGAGAGGGTTCTGCCTTCTATAATCCACGAGACTTTGAAAGCTGTGGTTGCTCAGTACAATGCAAGCCAGCTTATTACTCAGAGAGAGGTATATAAATGACTGTAAATCTATAATCATTCCTTTCTTAATGAGTGGATTTATTAATCATATTTCCCGGGCTACTCGTAGGCTGTTAGTAGGGAGATCAGGAAGATTCTGACTGCACGAGCAGCAAACTTTAATATTGCACTTGACGATGTATCCATCACAACGCTGACATTCGGGAGAGAGTTCACGGCTGCCATTGAAGCAAAGCAGGTGGCTGCTCAAGAGGCTGAGCGGGCTAAGTTCATCGTTGAGAAGGCCGAACAAGACAAGAGAAGTGCAGTTATCCGCGCAGAGGTAAAGAGAAAGTCTCTGCGTCCCCATTTATCTATAATTTCTGAGACCAACATTGTTGTGTGACAAACGTTTTCACACCTTGTGTAGGGAGAAGCCAAGAGTGCTCAACTCATAGGTCAAGCAATTGCAAACAACCAAGCGTTCATAACGCTCAGGAAGATTGAAGCTGCAAGAGAAATTGCTCAGACAATAGCGAACTCGGCAAACAAAGTGTACTTGAGCTCGAACGATCTGTTGCTTAACCTACAAGCGATGGATTTGGATGTGAACGCGAAGAAGTAGAGAGGCTTCTTAAGTTAAAACTCCATGTGGTTCGTCTCGCCTTTTCAATTCCTCGGATCCTTTGGAACAAAAACTGGATTTGTACTAGGATGTACTTTTTAAGTTGTTCTTGAGATCTCATTTTCTCAAGTTAAAAGATATTAAAATGGATTAACGTACCAAGAGACAAATCTTTGTACATTTTTTTTCATGATCAGTCCAAGGAATTAGAATTGTACAAGGAGTATAATAGAAAAAGGGAAAACAAAATTAATGGATAAAAAAAAGTTGTGCATACAAGATTGCACTGTAAATTTAAATTATTTTCAATGTATTTTATGTGTATTAATGTATTATATATAATGCATAGATTGTATACCCTCTCTTTATTGTACGACTTATTTCTTTCAAGGGATAAAAGGTTGAGAACCATGAACCAAATGGTTCTGTATCCCGGTTTGATTAAACGAGATAATAGCTGGAATGTTGTTATAATACTCACCGGCTCCGGCGGATGCTCCACCACCGTTTCTTTTGCCGTTGTTGAGATGAAGATGGTAATGGTGATGGCCATGGCCGTGGAGGTAAGACCGGTCCTTTGCGGTGGCTGTGGCAGCAACGGAGCCACCACATTGACGTGGTTGAGTTTGGTAGAAGACTTTGGAGACGACGAGTTCGCCTTCTTTCTCTTCCTCGTTGATGCCAAGATGATATTGATGCATTACCCAATTAGTCTTCTCGGGTTTTTTTTGTTTGCCGTAGTTTGTGTAGAGTACTAGGATCTTCTTGTAGCCTCTCACTCTTCCTCCGGAGAGAACTGGCCGTGTCTTGCCGGTCTTGTGCCACCGTGTCTCGCCACCGACTTCGGAATCAGTGTGGACTTTACGACGCTTTCTTGTTCCCGTCGTGTATGCCTTGGACGGTCGGTGGAAGAAATGACGGACGGTCCCGTCTTTGCTCACTCCTACAGATAATGCTTTAACATTGATTATTGTGTACGTACTTGGTTTAATTTCATTTTCCACGTATTGTTGTGTGTGTTTTCAATAATCTCTACTAGATATTTGAAATATAATAACAAAATTTGATCATCAACACAAATATATATTGGAAATGATTGTGAAGTAAATGACTTGAAAATAAGTCTAATCTTCTTTAAAATGAACAGATCAAAGCTTATATTATTAACAAAAACAAGATCCATGATAACAATTTATTATAGTAAATTGATATGTTCTGTGGATTATAAGTAATCTAGAAAAACAACATAAAATCACCTGGTAATTTTTCAGGATGGGTATAGCAGATGCCGTTTTCACCATCGATGGTACGAATAAACTCATCGATGAGAGGATGAAGCTTCCTCGAGTCGTCTCTTATCTTCGCTTCAAGATGCTCCAGTACTTCTTGATCCGTCGGGTCGAATTTCACTCCGGCAGGCAGTCCCGGCAAGTCATGGATACCAGCCTACATTCATCCGAATTTGTACAATCATCGAACAGTTTCAAAATGTATAGTAGCTCCATATATATAGTTTGATACAAACAAGAACCTGCTCATGAAACTTGAAGTTGTGGCCACAAGAAGGACAAGTTTTGTGACAATTAACCCGAAATGAAGCTACCGGAGACTCAGCCGCTGCCGGTGAGGGAATGATTCTTTCAACAGTCTGAACATCGCTACGGTCATTGCACCAAGTCATGTTGTTTAGTGTCTCTTAGTTTCCTCTTGTGCATACCTCGCTTCTCCTCTTCTCTTCTTTCACTGCTCACAACTTGACCAGAATAAACAATGAGAGAGAGAGAGATTAGGAGGAAAAAGGGTTAAAGAAGACTAAAGCATTTGTTTCCTAAGAAGGACTCTTTGAGGTTATCTTGAGAAAGAGGAAGGAATTTAATTCTTGTTCATCACTTTTTAACTTGAGTTAGTTCCACTTTTTGCACTTGATTTTAACTTTGAACTAGCTAGCTATCCATGAGAGAGAGATCAATCTCAAAGAAATATTACTTAAGCTTCATTTTATAATGTATATAGATGTACCGAATACTAGTATATAGTAANGATCAATCTCAAAGAAATATTACTTAAGCTTCACTTTATAATGTATATAGATGTACCGAATACTAGTATATAGTAAGAAAGTATAATATAAAGAGTTAGGTTTGTTTAACAAGTATGTAAAAGTTACATACATGTTAAGTACACCTACAACTTGAAAGTAAAGTGTAAAGATATTTAATTATAAAACTTACAAACCTTTAATTTTACATATATGTAGTATTTCTAACTATTCAAGTTTTCTTTTTCTTCTTTTACAAATATATGCATATATACAAATACATATTCCTTGAGTAAAAAACATTGAATGAAATAATTTTTTTTTTATTTATCTTATACATGAGAGTGTGATATTCTGAAGAATAAATCTAAAGTGTAAATTAAAAAAAAAAAGATTGCTTGGATTTTAAGTTTGGTTTAGCTTCTATAAAAAAAATCTCGTGAAAGAATATTATTTTGTGTGAGCTTCCTTTCTTGACAAGAACATTATAACTCTTGAACATAGATACCTTTGTCTGGTCGTAATGTGTTTTCAGATATCTATATATATATATTCAATAACTATAAATATAATGAATATTATCAAGATATCTAGTCAATTTAGTAATTTAGTGACTTACTGAAAAATGTATATATTTAGTATCTAAAAATGAATAAGAGATGGAGTGTGTTTAGGGCAAGGGTGGATTGTGTAATATGGTAGAAACAACAAAATAAGAAAGAGAAGTTAAGGTCAAATGTCAACCTAGAGTGTATGTAAAGATATTATTGCATAAGCTCATACTTCTAATTTACACATCAATCTGTATATATACGTACATCATACTTATAATTTACACACCTGTAAATATATTATTACATAAGTTCATACTTATATATATATATAAGATATTTTATGCATTTTTAATAGATAAAAAGAAAGTTAAAAGCCAGTCATTATTATATTTCTTCACGTAGATTTATCTCATGCATAACAAGGAACCTCAAGCTTTATCTTTTTCGTTTGAATTTTTTTTTTTTTTTGTTGGTTCTTTTTTCTCATCTCCCAAGTCAATTTCGAACACATATTATCAAACTAAGCAAAACAAAATTGTGAACAAATGTTACACTTGCGGTTAGCTTGTTGTTTTCATGGGTGCAAGGTGTTATTCAAGAAACCTTGTCTCTGCTTATTTACTATATTACATTTCATAATCACANGAAAGTTAAAAGCCAGTCATTATTATATTTCTTCACGTAGATTTATCTCATGCATAACAAGGAACCTCAAGCTTTATCTTTTTCGTTTGAATTTTTGTTTTTTTTGTTTTGGTTCTTTTTTCTCATCTCCCATGTCAATTTCGAACACATATTATCAAACTAAGCAAAACAAAATTGTGAACAAATGTTACACTTGCGGTTAGCTTGTTGTTTTCATGGGTGCAAGGTGTTATTCAAGAAACCTTGTCTCTGCTTATTTACTATATTACATTTCATAATCACATCTACAGTTTGGTGAACTTGTGAATTTTCTATTATTACTGAAGATTAGTGTAAGACATCTTGATATTACGAATATATGTATTTCCCTGCATTTTTATTTATTCATATAAGATATTGGCATATTGTGCTTTCGAAATGGCATTACCAGTAATTTTTACTTTAAAAATATGAAATTAAAGATAATGTGGAAACGGGCCAAATGTTGCAAACATTGCGTTAATCTTGAATATTTAATAATAAATTGTCATTAGCTTCATTCATAGCATTGAGATGCTATTACCTACCNTACTGAAGATTAGTGTAAGACATCTTGATATTACGAATATATCCCTGCATTTTTATTTATTCATATAAGATATTGGCATATTGTGCTTTCGAAATGGCATTACCAGTAATTTTTACTTTAAAAATATGAAATTAAAGAGAATGTGGAAACGGGCCAAATGTTGCAAACATTGCGTTAATCTTGAATATTTAATAATAAATTGTCATTAGCTTCATTCATAGCATTGAGATGCTATTACCTACCTAACCAGAAAGTTCCAATTTAATTTCTTACAATTTTTATTAACCAAATCACAATTCTAGGCCCAATCCAAACTCGGCCCATATTTCTTATTGGAATAGTCAAACGCTGTTCAAGTCTTCCGTGAAGTATGGCGACAGTTTCCCACTGCTCCTAGAGTGTTTATACACGTCTAAACCAGAGACTTGTTGAAGCATTATCACAACTCTTCTCATTGTTGGTCGGTTCAGAGGGAGTGGGCTAGTGCAGAGAAGACCAATGTGAATAACTTTGCTAATCTCTTCTTTGAACTCAAGATCGAGTTTGGGATCAATCACAGCTTCTAAACCACATTGATCAAGTGTAGTGCAAACCCATTTAGCCATATCTTTATCTCCGAGTTCTGGATCTGTTGGTTGTTTTCCTGTAACTAGTTCCAAAAGCACTACACCAAAGCTGTAGATATCGCTCTTTTCATTCACCCGAAGCGTGTATACGTATTCTGCACAAGATTCAAGAATATAAGATCGAAATGTTAAGAGAAAAGTACTTGATGTTTTAGTTATACCTGGTGCAATGTAACCGCAAGAACCAGCGATCCCAGACATAGCTTCTGGCGTTTTGGTACCGCTCATTTGACTGATTTTAGCGATCCCAAAGTCGGCTACTTTGGCTCCATATTCTCCATCTAATAGTATGTTACTGGACTTCACATCGCGGTGCACGATCGGAGGAACGCAATCGTGGTGTAAGTATGATAGACCCTCGGCTGCGTCCAAAGCGATACTTAACCGCTTTTGCCAACCCAACACCAACTCGTCTTTGCTTCGGCCATGTAGTGCGTCGGCTAAGCTTCCATTAGGCATGTACTCGTAAACCAACAACTTCCCATCGCCAGAGCTGCAACAACACCATAAACGAACGATATTTTTGTGCCTAATGGTTCCTAACGTTTCGACTTCGGCTGCGAAAACGTCTCTGTTGAACGAATCGCTATATTCGTCTTCTCCTTTAGCGGTTTTGTTGAGTTTCTTCACAGCTACGACTTCACCGCCGCTAAGCTCGGCTTTGTAGACTTTGCCGGATGATCCGGATCCGATTACGTTTCGTTCGTTGAGGCATTCAGCTATTTCATGCTCGCTGAAATGAAGCTTGTGGAAGGATTTCCACTTGGATGCGGGGAATTTAGGACTTCTCGAGGCTCTGAGGTTTCTGCACTTTGAGACGAACATAACGACCCCGACGATAAAAACCAGACCGGCGAGTATGAAAATCGACAGGAGAATCCATAGATATACGATGCGTTTAGGCCGTGCGATCTTCTGACAGTGGTCGTCGATATCGGTGCACAATCCAGGATTTCCGAGGAAGTTGCGTGCGTAGATTTTATTAGCGTAGAGAGGAGGAATTCTGCCGGAGAGGTGATTATACGATAGATTTAGAACGTTTAGCTTCAGATTCTGCAATTCCGGCGGAATTTCCCCCGAAAATTGATTGTTGGAGAGATCAAGGTAGTTGAGCACAGGCAATATTCCAAGTTCTTTTGGGATTTCACCGGATAGATGATTATTGGCCAGCTCGAGCTCATTTAGGTTCTTCCAACCTTGAA
Organism: Biscutella laevigata subsp. laevigata; assembly: GCA_900406315.1. Classification (NCBI taxonomy): domain Eukaryota; kingdom Viridiplantae; phylum Streptophyta; class Magnoliopsida; order Brassicales; family Brassicaceae; genus Biscutella; species Biscutella laevigata. Next base: position 8,203 of record OVAU01003363.1, read on the forward strand.
TTCCTCGTGGAATCTCGCCTGACAGTTGATTCCTACTGAGGTCAAGTAAGCTCAATTGCTTCAATTTCACCAAGCTTCTAGGAATTTCACCCGTGAGATTGTTTTCCGCTCCGGATATCTCGATTAGTCCAGTAAGCGATCCGATAGCGCCAGGGATGGAACCTGAAAACCGATTCTTCGAGATCCTCAGGTTCGAAAGATTCTTTGCACTTGAGATCGTTTCAGGAATTCTCCCGGTGAACGAATTTCCCGAGATTTCTAGCAACGACAAGCGAGGCAATCCCCAGAATTCGTTCGGGATTTGACCTGAAAGCTTGTTGTTACTCAATCGGACCCGAGTCAAACTCCTGCACTTCCCCAGATTACTCGGGATTTCTCCAGTAAAAGAATTCTCCATAAGAATTAGATACTCCAATTTCCCTGCCCCGCAAAGATTCACCGGTAAGTCGCCAGAAAAATTATTATACGATAGGTCTATGAACTGCAACTGCGAGTTCCCGCCTAGTAAACTCGGTAATGCGCCGGTGAGTCTGTTGTCGAACAGCTTGAGCTCAGACAGGGTTTTGGAGAGAGTTATGCTTTCCGGCAAGGGCCCTTCGAGCATGTTCTCGAAGAGATTGAGCGACTCGAGGTTTAACCGAGTCAAGCCGTCGGGTATCCTCCCAGTCAGCAGGTTCATCGACGCCTCGAATCTCCTCAGCATCGTCATGTTACCCATACCTTCCGGTAACTCGCCTGAGAAAGAGTTGTTGAATAGCTCGATCTGCTCGACGTGTTGCAGCTGTGTAATCCAACTAGGAATAGACCCGCTGAGTCTATTCATTGTAAAATCCAAGTTAACCAACCTAGTCAACCCGGACAGAGACGGAGGTACTGGACCAAAGAGGTTGCAGCCGCTGAGCCAGAGAACACGGAGCTCTGTTAGGTTCCCGAGTTGGCTTGGGATTTGACTAGGAGAAAACAAATTGTAAGCGAGTTTGAGTTCTGTCAGAGTCGAGACGTTGGCGATCGAGGCGGGAATGGTACCCGTGAGGAAATTCCCTGCGAGGTTCAACGACTCAAGCTTGCGGAAATTCCCGAAGCTCGCTGGAATCTTATCTGTTAAGTTGTTACCGGAGATGTCAAGGAACCGTAGGTTCGGAAGGTTGAAAGGGAGTGAGTCCGGGATAGACCCCACCAAGAGATTGTCCGACAAATAGAGATGTTCGATATTCTGACACGCGGCGAAGTCTTCATTGGAGAGAGAACCATTGATGGAGTTGTTACTGAGAGAAAGGATAGACAGAGAAGGAAGACGGCAAAGGATGGAAGGGAAAGGCCCAACGAGCATGGAGCTGGAGAGATTGACGGAGATGACAGCTGACGTGGCGTCGCAGCTGACTCCGAACCATTGGCATGGCGTGGTGTCGTTGTTGGACCATGAAGATAAAGACTCTGCCGGATCGGATAGGCCCAATTTGGCTAGCCGGAGAATGGCTGCATCGTGGTTTAGAGAGTGAGTTGGATACGTGAAAGAGAGACATACGTAAAGAAAGAGAATGAGACAAGGAAGCATTTTTGAAAAATAAGAACACGAGATTAGAAGACCAGATTTAAAGGGAATTATAAAGATTCGTAGAAGCAAAAAGGGAGATGAACAGACAAGACATGGGAGGAGATATGTTCTTGAACAATCAAGATTGGAAGACTTTTAAGTCGATTACAGTGGAAAGTAGTTTAAATAGAACAAGAGAAATTGATACAATATCGTGTGGTATAAAAATAGTTATTGATAAATATGTAACTGTTGACTCAAAAGGAAAAATTGGAGTCACTATCCAAGTCAACTCAAAGACTAAGGTAGTCAAAGACTCAAAATAATGGAGAAGCATGGGCCATATGCTGCTGGGTTTATGTTGAAATTTCAAAATCTGCATATAACTCTATTGGTTTAAGATCGCTATCATGTGTATAGTGGTGAGGATCTAAAGTGGTTTGATATCGATCTTAACATTTTCCTAAAACCAAAAACCTAAACACCTCTCAACCAAACCCTAGATCGAATCTGGAAATTGATTGACAATCTTCATGCTACATGCGCGTTTTGTGAAGCCACGTGTATGTAATAGAGCATACAAGGTCAAAATTAGTTGGTCGGATGAACATGATCTTACAGTATATGGTGTTGTTCATATGGACGAAGCTACGAGATGATATTCGTATAGTATCATTTAAAGATTCATCTAGATGGTACATCTGGATGAGTTTTAAATTTAGGCAAAATTTATAGATGAATTTTAAAATTGCATTTAGATGCATCTATCAGAAATATATATTTTTTGGAAAAAAAAAGTTTTGTGCCAGAAAATCACGTTTTATCCAAGAAAATCATGTTTTATCTCAAAAAATCCCGTTTTATCCCGTAAAATCATGGTTTTTCGGAAAATCACGTTTTTCTTGGAAAATCATATTTTATCCCGAAAAATCACGTTTTATCCCGGAAAATCATGTTTTATCCCGAAAAATCACGTTTTATCCCAAAAAACACGTTTTATACCGAAAAATCACGTTTCATCCCGGAAAATCATGTTTTATCCCGAAGAATCACGTTTTATCCCGAAAATACGAGGTTTTCCAGGAAAAAAACGTGATTATCCGAAATAAAACGTGATTTTTCGGGAAAACGTGATTTTCTGAGGAAAAAGTAATTTCCCAGAAATAAAGTGATTTTTCGGGATAAAACGTGATTTTCTGTGAAAAAACGTTATTTTCCGGGATAAAACCTGATTTTTCGGGATAAAACGTGATTTTTCGGGATAAAACGTGATTTTTCGGGATAAAACGTGATTTTCCGGGATAAAACGTGATATTCCGGGATAAAACGTGATTTTTCGGGATAAAATGTGATTTTTTGGGGTAAAACATGATTTTCGAGGATAAAACGTAATTTTCCTTATGTTTTTAGGAGGAAAAAATCATATTTTCAAGAAAAAAACAAAAA
>OVAU01003364.1:0-11179 GCA_900406315.1 Biscutella laevigata subsp. laevigata
AGTCCGGTTTTGGGAAAAATCGGGTTAGGGTGTTTCAGAAAGCTTGTTCAAAATACTTTCGAGATGTAATTTTATTCACACGCTTTCTTTGAGATAATAGTACATTTAGTTATCTCAACAATATCTAAATTAATTTTATTATTAGCTTCGGGTTAAATCGGTTGAACTATTTTTAGACCGAACCTATTTCCTATTTATATTGATTGGGACAATACTATGTTAGATCAATTTCAATTCGATTGATCAACATATTATTAAATATTGATATTATTTCAAAATTTTTATAGACTTCTAAACTCAAAATTATTGACATATATCATTTTTTTTTCATCTGGTAAAATTATCGTAACAAATTTATAATACAAAGACATATAAAGTTGTCATAGCAGAAACTAAAGTCTAAGACCAGGACTACAATAAACGGCTGTCATAAAAGACACCAGAAGCTTAGCCTAAACAAAGGAAACAAAAGATGAAACGACAGAGCCAAAAACCAGAGCAATATGAGAGACGAGAACGAGGAGGAACTTAAGCCATTAAATACGAGAACACCTCACTTACAAGGAGCAGAGCCACCACGAAAGATAAAAGAACCCGACAATGAAAGAAAGAAGCGAAGGTATGGGATAACTCAACTCTTTCAGTCCAAATACACCGGTATTTGCTGACCGTGAATGCACCACAACAAAACTTCTCGTAAAAACCGATTCAACAGAAAGACTAATCTGAAATTTAAAATCGAAAATTGAAATAAAAAGTTCAAAGAAAGACTCAAAACAAAGCTGCAAAAAGAAGCAACCAAAATCAACGACTTAAGAAACCAATCAACCCGGATATATATTGGTTGATACACCTCGCACAAGACAGACTCATCATGACTCGGTCTAGCTACCACTCAAAACGGATCCAAACATTACTAAAGTTCCTTCATCATTTTGATCTAGAATAGTATTCACAATTTATCCACAATATATATATTATATATATATATATAAAAAAAAAATGATTGGAACATGAGAGATGTAAGTGAGTTGATACCACCAATCCTACGAACTCTTTCTTAGATATAGAGAAAAATAAAAATAAAAAGCATTTGCCCTCCAATGATTATTATTTTCAAATCCAACGTTTCTACTAAGTTATATATTCAAATTTCAGTTGGATATGTTTCGACTATATAATCAGTTGGTCATTTTCCATATCATTAAAGTGGGTCGATATACCTATTTGATTTTGAACGACTTCAGTTTCAAAACTACATATCCCAATCTTATATTAGTTCTCGAAAACAACTTGTATATTTATTTATCCATAAGGGAAAAAAAAAACTTGAATATACTTTGTATATATTATGCAGACAATGTATTTCTATTCTTCAAACTGATTTTTTCTTTTTTTCTTTTTGTCAACTATTACTCAAACTAATTCAACAGGATCAGCTAGGATATTTCGAAGAAGTTTTTGAGTGTCATATTAAATGAAAATTTGAGGTAAACAAGTAAAGGACAAGATATTAATAATCATAAATGGAAATTAATAATTCAAGATTTTATGAGTGGTTAAAGTTTTTAGAGAAATTTCAACTAAAAATTTGCGGCTCTGCAAGTAATTTACAAAATTACAACTGATAGAAAAAAAGGACCAATCATAATCAACCTTAATTTTCTCCTACATTATTTAGATCACTTCTTGTTCTCTGTATCTCTCACTCACTTCAACTCCTGAGTTTCAGATTCTGGTCTTAAAAAAAAAAAGAAGGAGATATTAATTAAAATTTAAAAATAATTATGGAGAATTCTTACGATTCAGTCAAGTGGTCTGATTCCACCACTCCAAATATGGTCTCATGGTCATTGCAGTCTAACTCCTCTGATTCAGATTGGAACCTCTTCTCTTCTTCCACCTCGGGGAATTTTCCGGCGGATGATTTTGTCGGTGGTATTGATAAAACTGAGTCTCTATCTAGAAGCCACCGTCTCGCCGAGAAGAGACGCCGTGACCGGATTAATTCTCACCTCACCTCTCTCCGAAAACTTGTCCCCAATTCCGATAAGGTATTTTACTCTAACTCAGAAATTGTTTTTTCCATTTTGTTTTGATTTTCAGCAAATTGAATTCGATTGATTTGTGTAATACAAAGAAGAGGCTGACAAAAATTATCCGCCGGAAAATTCCCGGTTTAGTCAGGAATTTCAATTTGAACAGAACCGGTTTTGATCTGGTTACTGTTTGTCAAAGGCAGCTCCTTGGAATATCGAACCTAATTCCTTGGAATCAATATTTTAGTCTGTTTTATCTATATTACTAGGAAATATTCAAAAATATTTATAAAAAAAAATCATAACATTTATCTAATTTTAATAAAAACTAGTTTAGTTAATAATGAATATAACTAATATTTTACTAATTTGTTTATTTTTATCGTGTACAAATTTGGTTACGATTCACTACCGATTCGGATTATTCGATTATAACAATTTAATATTTGTTCAATTATTTTGTTTATTTTTATTCGGTTCAATACCTTATATTTTGTACCGAATTTATTAAATCCACTTTACTCTGGTCCTAATCTAAACTATTGACCTTTTTCAAGATCAACCAAGAATTTCAATTTGAGTCGACCGGTTATTTATTTGACTCTGGTTTAGTTATGATTTTTTCTACGTTGACTCAACTCTACAGTTAGACAAAGCTGCTCTCTTAGCAACAGTAATAGAAAAAGTGAAAGAACTCAAACAAAAAGCAACAGAATCTCCAATCTTCCAAGATCTTCCCATAGAATCAGATGAAGTAACTGTCCTACCTGAAGAAATCATCTCTGACTTTGAATCAGACGCAAACAGATTCATCTTCAAAGCTTCGTTTTGCTGCGAAGATCAACCAGAAGCAATCTCAGAGATCATTAGAGTTCTCACAAAGCTTCAACTCGAAACAATACAAGCTGAGATTATCTGTGTTGGAGGAAGAATGAGAATCAATTTCATCTTACAAGATTGCAAATGCAAAGAGACGACTATGGCTGCATCAGTTAGAGTTTTGAAACAATCTCTATGCTCTGCTTTAAACAGAATCGGATCACCTTCTTCGTCTAGGGATTCAATTTGTAGAATCAGAAGCAAAAGGCAAAGATGGTTCCTATCTTCTCACTACTCGCAGTGAAACATAGAATTACAGAAACACATAATGTCTTGTCGATTATTAAAGATGGACTGTTGAATTACTATTCCGACTTAAAAAAAGACTTTGTGTATATTGTATCAAATAGCACTGGAAGTTTTAACCGATCCAAACCGGGATTTTTTATTCGATTTCGCCGAACGAATTGGTAACAGAATTTGTTTTCATTTAAACCAAAATTTTGACATCAATTAATTTCAACATCAAAATTAAACCAAATTGAACCGAAATAAAATTTACCTAATCATAAACCAGCATTCTTAAAATTAACCAAAAATAAAATTACTAAATAACCAAAATTATACAGACCAACCCAAAATTTTCCAATTAAACCAGAAATTCGGGTTAATTTCGACAGATACCCAAGACAGAACCGACTAAACCGAAATCGTACGCCCAGTAACAATCAATTAAGATCTAAGATTGATTAGGATCTGCAAGATAGAAAGGCTTTAACATTAAGGGAAGATCCATACAATCCGACAAAAACATAGCCTAGAAAGATCAAAAACTGAAGCAGAATTACTTAGATTTCTAACGAAATTGAAGTACGAGAAGCAAAAACAACAAGGAAGCAGATGAAGCTAAGTCTTTAAAGACTCTACTTAGATCTCTGTCTCATCTTTCGTCTCTTCCTCTTAAGCCTCCTCATACGCTTCTTCTTCCACTGAAAATGACACGATCAAAACAGAATTCAGTAAAAGGATAAGGAATGTAGCAGAGTAATAGACGAGTTAAATCTGAGAGAGCAATATATACCTTAGCTCTCATGGTTGAGAAAGGGCTCTCAAAATCCTATTCGGAGATTTTACGGCGAAGGTAACAAGAGAAGAGAGAAATGAAGGAGCGTAACGGCGAATATATACCTTTGAAAACCCTAGGGAGAAGGTATGTATGGGCCTTTATGCTAAGCCTGCCTAATAGTTTTGGGCCTTCTTACAAATACATTCATATACTTCTCGGCAAATTATGTGGCATCTAAGAACCAAATCGAAATAATAGTTACCAAATCGAACCAAAATAAGAACTAACGAATCGAACCAAATTGAATCTATAGATATATTTGTTCTTTTATAGTTTTTATTTATATTACTCTAAAATCAAGAAGGTTGTGAAACTAATTGAACCAAATTTCTTTTGATTTCTATATGTTTCTAAATTTTAGAATATTTTAAAAATTCAATCTAAACTGAACAAAATACACGAGCTTTTGATCTAGTATTTTTCATTATGCAAGAAATTTGTATAGAACATATTATTCAGGTTAATTTATACTATTTTCAATTAATAAATCATTGTCACATGTGATCTGAATTCACAAATAGAGTTAATGTTACAATTGATTTCCACTCATGTTTTATAATTTTACAGTTAATTCATCTCTTTTATCATCTTAGATTAATATATGCAATTATATATGATGTTATTGTTATGAAAAGTAGAAAATTTCTTAGATTAATTTTGATCATTCTCTCTTCAAAATTCCAAATTTGTTTTGTTACTAAAAGTTTTCCCAATTAATTTAATAAATGTCTGGTAGTCGATTTCATACAACACATCTTCCATGGGTTAGCTCTTTTTACAAATAACGTTCCATTTCAGTTTACCTAAAAAATAGAAAATAGTAAATCTATATGATAATTAAACAAGGTATATTAACATTATTATTTAAAATATAAAAAATTTGGGTTATACTTGCCAAAAAAAAAAAAAAATACTTATGTTGATTTTGGACGTACTTTACATAAAAAAGGTGATTTAATTTTATTTTTAAAAGTGTTCATTTTAGTTCAATTATATAAAAGCAAGAAGATTTTATCAATTTCTTTGGCAAATGAGTCTCCATTGCAGAATTATTTGCTACCACATTGAGTAACGCTATTACTTTTTTTCTTTTATCAACAAGTAATCCTATATATAGATCACATTTTGTTTGTATCATTTGTTTAGATATATTGTCGACTCTATATATATATATATATATATAGATCATATTTATTTGACGAATTTGTCACCACCGAATTTTCAAGTAATGTACTCGAGTAAGTAACACATAAATAAATATTTGGAAAAAAGTAACACTTAAATATAAATGATGTATATATAATATTCTCGACAACAACCAATTCAACCTTCTTGAAAACGTTATCGCTCAGAGATTACAAAAAAAAAGGAGACTGATATAATCTCCGAAACTCAAACCAAAAAACAATCTGTGAAGTGTTTAACCAATAAATTCCCTCCTCTTCCACTTATATATACTTTATTGGAACCCTAATCTCCTTTATGAATTTCCCTGATAAAATAACAAAAAAATCTTCAAACTTAATAAAATACCCTCATAAATATCTCTATTCTTTAAAAAATCTCCAAAATTTTGCATGTGAAGCTCTTTCATGGAATGTAATCTCCTCTTCTTGAATCCTTTCAAGAATATTGAATCCTCAGATCTTCAGTTCTCTGGACCGAGCTCTGATAGGCTCATCGTATCTTCCACAAAGAATTCAATAGACTTCCGAAGAAAGTGTGAATCAAAAATCAAGCAAGAAGGGATCAACAAAATCCCAAATATTCCCCCAATGATTATACTCTTCTTCTCCGCCGAAAGGCCAAACCGTCGAAGATCCATCTCCAACCATATAACCCGGATCCACACCCGTAGAACCAATTGGGTCAATAATCGGTGGTGGATGAACCGTAGTAGATATCGAAAGACTTGAACCCACCGAACCAACAAGAGAGTTTAATTCCTCCATCGAATTTATGTTATTATTACATCCACTTCCTCCTTGTTCTTGCCCTAACACCACTTTATGATGATAAGACATCGAATTGTGATCTATAGGAGGATTCGTAAGCTCGAGTGAGTGAAGATTTTGATTTAATTGTCCCACTTGCATCATTTGATTTTGCTGTTGTTGTTGGAGATGAGGAAAAACACCATAACTAGAGCTTAACATAGAGGTCCCATGGAAGATGTTGTTGCAAGGTAAACCGTAAGAACCGTAAGGACCAAAAGCTCCTCCTCCGGTTGCGGTGGGACGAGGGAGGAGAGGTCTTAAGGTTTGAGTAGTTAAAGAAGAGGAAGAAGGAGAACTCGAAGCGGCGGAGACGGAAGAGGAGGAAGTGGAAGAGACGGAGGAAGGAGAGGAAGGTGTTAAGTTAAGCTGAGCACGTGACCCATAAAGGAAAACAGCAGCTCGGTCGTAAGCACGTGCGGCGTCTTCAGCTGTAGCGAAAGTACCAAGCCACTTACGAGTGCGTTTACGTGGCTCACGGATCTCAGCGACCCATTTTCCCCAGCTTCTTTGTCGGACTCCACGGTAACGGAACTTGGAGTTGTCTGGACCACCTTTGCCTTTGCGTTTGCGTTGAGAGGAGGAGGAAGTAGAATCGGTGGTGTTTGTGGAGGAATCGGATTGAGGAGTTTGAGTTAGGGTTTGGTTATTATCGTCGAGATTGTGTTGTTCTTGGGAAGGTAAAGAGTCCATAGATGAAGAAGGAGAGAGAGAGAGAGATTAAAGAAATTGGGGGAAAATGGAGAGGACGAATCAAGATGGAAGAGAGACTGAAGAGTGTTTGAATGTCACCTTCGTGAATGGTCGATTTAGGCGGTGCTTCTTTTATATTTATATACTTACACTTTCTTCACTTTCACTTCTTTATTTTTAATTTTCTACAGATTCTTATCATTTATTACGGGACTCCTCGTTTCAGCATTTGGATGCAGCATCTGGATGTAGACGTATGAGACGTTGTTCGTTTGATTCTTTTTGGTTTGCATCTGGATGTGAATATGTTCAACATCTCAAATATCTAGATATTTGAGATGCTGTAAATGTAGCATCTGGATGCTGCATCTGCATCTCAAATATTTTGAAATCAAGTTTTTCCCAAAAATACGGGATTGCGGCTTTTCAGGAAAAACACATAATTGCGAATTTTCAGGACAAACGCGGGATTGCGGTTTTCAAGAAAACGCAGGATTGCGGCTTTTCGGGAAAAACGCGGGATTACGGCTTTTCGGGAAAAACGCGGGTTTGCAGGTTTTCGGGACAAACGTGGGATTACGGCTTTTGAGGACAAACGCGACATTGCGGATTTTCGGGACAAACGCGGCATTGCGGCTTTTCAGGAAAAACGCGGGATTGCGGCTTTTTGGGAAAAACGTGGGATTGCGGCTTTTCAGGAAAAACGCGGGATTGCGGTTTTTCGGGAAAAACACGGGATTACGACTTTTCGGAAAAATGCAGGATAACGACTTTTCGGAAAAAATACGAGATTGCGGCTTTTCAGGACGAACACGAGATTGCGGCTTTTCATGACAAATACGGGATTGCGGCTTTTCAGGACAAACGCGGGATTGCGGTTTCTCGGGGAAAACGCGGGATTACGGTTTTTCGAGAAAAACACGAGATTGCAGCTTTTCGGGAAAAACGCGGGATTACGGTTTTTCGAGAATAACACGGGATTGCGGCTTTTCAAGACAAACGCGGGATTGCGGCTTTTCACAACAAGCGCGGGCTTGCGTCTTTCTGGGAGAAACGCGGGATCACAACGTTTTTCTCGAAAAGCCGCGATTCCATGTTTTTTTTCGAAAAGCCGCGATCCAACGTTTTTTCCGAGAAGTCGTGATCTCGTATTTTTCCAGAAAGTCGTAATCCCGTGTTTTTCCCGAAAAGCCGCAATCTCGCGTTTTTCCCGAAAAGCCGCAATCCCGCGTTTTTCCCGAAAAGCCGCAATCTCGTGTTTTTACCGAAAAGTCGCAATCCCGCGTTTTTCCCGAAAAGCCGCAATCCCGCGTTTTTTCCGAAAAGCTGCAATCCCGCATTTTCCCGAAAAGCCGCAATCCCGTGTTTTTCTCGAAAAACCGCATTCTCAAGTATGTCCCGAAAAGCCACAATCCCGCGTTTTTCCTAAAAAGCCGCAATCCCGCTTTTTCCTTAAAAGTCACAGTCCCGCGTTTTCCCCGAAAAGCCGCAATCCCGCGTTTTTCCCGAAAAGTTGCAATCCCGTGTTTGTCCTGAAAAGCCACAATCCCTCGTTTTTTTCCAGAAACATAAAAGCCGCGATCCAACGGCTTTCGGGAAAAAACATGGGATTGCGGCTTTCCGATAAAACGTGGAATCACTTTTTCGTGATTAATGAAAAATTAAATTTATAACATCTAGATGCTTGATGTAGATACAAAAACGAAAAAACATATGAATGCAGCATCCAGATGCAACATCCAGATGTTGGATGCATATATAAAAAACGAGTTATATCTGGATGCAGCATCCAGATGCTAGATACAGATGTTGGTTGCAGATGCAGAAACGAACGGAGCCTAATAGTAACTTGATGACCAAAAATAATAATAGTGACTTGTAATAATATATCGTAATGAAATGAGAATTTGGCTATTTGATGATATACTGAAATGTTAATTTGGTTTTTTGATAGTTGATAGTACTGCTTGATGTTTGGTTTGGTCTCACCAAATTTTGAACTTCCTAGAGAATACTCGTGTGTGAAAACATTCCAAGGCATAAAAATGAAGTGATGATATTGATCATATTTGAAGTAGTTATATATTCGTTACTCATATTTCCACAATATCTATTTCCATCCCAACAATCTTTGCCATGATAAATCGTCAGACTCGTTACATGATCTTTGCCAAAGGAAGAATATAAAAAGGCATTCATGATTTCACGAGTTCGTAGTTTGGTGATAAGGAGATGGGTAAAAGATGTAATAGGTTCTGAGTTTGTTCAAAGTGAAATTATAACACATTCGTATAAATATTGACATATATATGATCTTTATTTATGGTCTGTTTATATATTCGGATAAAAAATATATTTATAAACTGTATCTTTCTTAAAATCAATCTATATTTTAGATATGCGATTTACCTGAATTCTAAGAAAAAAATATATATAAAGGGCTTCGGTGATTCAACCTTGGCGCACACATGCCTAATCTAAGTTTGATTATATTTGATTTAGTCTATGCTTTGTTTTTTTTTTGTTAATCTTTTGGGATATAAGAATCTAATTAATATTTTGAGACGACTAAATTGAAAACAATTATGACATTCCATGCTTTGATGATGAACTTTACTGAATACTTTGAACAAATTTATTTAAAATTTTCTTCGATTTTTATATGTTTTCTATGTTATTTTATTTTGATATGTCCTCTAGAACCTTGTGTCTCCTCAAACTATATGGAACGTCAAAATATCAATTGCACGGGATGTTGAGGTTGGTAAGCATCTATACCTAGCTCAGCCATTAGAGTTAGAATTTGGTATTGCTTCCTTGATTACAACAACAATTAGTCTAGTGATTAAACATTTGACATAATTTTATTACATCGAAGTTTTGAATTCTATTGAGAATTTTTTTTTTTTTTTGATTTATGAGCTTTGGTTAATGCCTCAATTTTTTTGTAATTTATACTAATAAAAAAAAACTACTTTTTTATTATTTTTAATTAGGTAAAATTGTCGAGGACCCTATAGGCAGGTAGTTGTTATACTGTCCATGTCTCTTTGGCAAAAAACGTAGTTTTTTTTTTATAAACAGTTAACGCAGTCTATAAAGTACTGAATTGTTTCATACTATTAAACATTGAAAATAAAATTTGCTTTATAATTTTGGAGAAGGAAAAAAAAAGTTTGCGCACTCGGAGAGTGTTGCAGTCTTAAAGATGCATTGCTTGCTGAAGAAACTGGAGGGACAGAAATACAGATGTTAATTATTTCTTTCTGCTTTTTTATTTAAAAACACACATTGATATATGTGTTCTAGTTAATACCATTTCTTGAAGGAATACTTTGGCTTCAGTCAAATAGTTCGTCTGATTTATAATAATCGAAAATATTATAGATGTTGTATACCACACTTTCAATACTAACAATAATTATATGGAGTGAATTTAATCAAATAATTATAAATTGACAAACATTTCATGCTTTGGTGGTATTTTTATGTTTGATTGTATATGAAGAATCGAGTTCGAGTAATTGATAGAAAAATATATTTTTTCTCTATTTCATAATGTTCCTTCTTCCTCAATATTTGATGTTTAAAGATTTTTCACGTTGATTAATAAAATACAAAACATTATTTAGTTTACCTCTTTTTCATAAAAACGTCATTAACTTCACATATTTTAACCAATCAAAAATCATACCGCATAATATTATTGGTTTTTAGCTTTCAATTTTTGCATTGAAAATTGAAAACATCATTTAAATTGAAACAAAAATAAAATGTTTAAAACTCTTGTATTGAGGAACGGAGGGTGTATTAAATTTTATAGGTCTATTAAGAAAAAAATATTTATCACACACCTTAATCATAAATATGTATTAAAATAATTTTAAAATTTAGAAATATTCTTACAAGAAATTGTAAATAGCTATTAAATTACTTTGATTAAATATTTATTAATATATCAGATTAAACAATATAGAAAATTACATTGAGATTTTAAAGAAATTTATATTAGAGAATAAAAAAATAAACCCTAAAAATTATATCTTCTGGACAGAAAAAATATAAATACTTTTATATAATTCGTAGAGATTCGTACTCGAATTTCATTTAAAATTTGGAATGTTATTTTTTTGAAAATTTATATGAATAAGAGTGGACTTAATAATCAAACTCTTACCAACAAACATGAATCAATGCTTCCATAAAAATCAAAATCTCCATCTACAAAATGATGTTTTTGTGTTTTATTAATCAACGTGAAAAATCCTCAAACATTATATATTAAGGAACGGAGAGAATAAATATTTTTTTACAGAAAAATATTAAGTACAAAATTAAGTATCTTTATTAATCAGATTTCGCCTCAAAACATCTAAATTTATAAATATATATAGATCTAAATAATTAAAACTAATCCAAAACTCAAAAACTTTATTCGGCCACGGTTAGTTGTAGCTCATTTCCGTTAGAGCATCTCCGATGTATCACTCCATTTTTTACTCCAAAAC
>OVAU01003366.1:0-11178 GCA_900406315.1 Biscutella laevigata subsp. laevigata
GCGTATAGTGATTAAACAATTTATTTTCCAGATTAGAAAACTTGTCGCGGTAAATTCTTGGAGGGTAATTCGTTCCTCGATATTCAGAGATTGCATAGACATCCATCTGATAAAAAAACAAATATAGATGAGCTGATATTTTACCAAATCCAGCCATATTTGGTAAAATAACTCATTCATAACATAATTAATAACCCAGACCTAAACCCTAAATTAAACTCAGCCGCAACATAGATGTAACCGAGCCACTACATAAACTAACTCAGCCCTAAACCCTAACTTAGTTTCAGCGACAACATTATGTATTATCTAGCCGCTATAGAAACTACCTCAGCCTCTACAAAATATATAACCCAACTACAATAAGAATCATACTCAGCTGAAACATAAATCAAACTCAGCCGCAAGAGAATCAAACTCAGTCGCAAGGGAAATCAAACTCAGGCTTAACATAAATCAAACACAGTCGCAACTTACCGGAGAGTACGACGAAGACGATTTCGGAGAAGATGACGATTTCGGAGAATGAATTACTAACTAGAGTGTTTCAGAGGTTTCAGAGAAGATTACGATTTCGGAGAAGATGACGATTTTCGGAGAAGATGACGATTTTCGGAGAAGATGACGATTTTCAGAGAAGATGACGATATCGGAGAATTGACTTACTAGAGTGGCGTGTAGAGTGATTTTTACTGAGAAATAATTACTGGTGTGTAGATTTCTTCTTAATTATACGGTTTCGAAAACGGTAATTTGTTAACCAAATTAAACTCAGCCCTGTATTTAATATATAACTCAGCCACAATATACAACGTGGCATACGGTTTAGTGATGTGGATTTGTTAATCACAACTAAATCAACCACAATATACACGTGGAAAACGGTTATGTAACATAACTCAGCTATTAGTGACGTGGATTTGTTGATTAAATATAAGCGAGGGTGTCTTTTATAATTTTCTAGGGTGCGAAAAACATTCTAGTAATTTTTGAAAGATGTATGTTACTATAATAATATTCCAACTTTTTTGTAGTATTCTAGTCATTTTCTCTATATATTAATTACCTAGACGACTAAGCCACCTTATATATTATTTACCTGGACAACTGAGCCGCCTTATATATTATTTACTTGGACAGCGCAGCCGCTTTACTATTTAAATTTATTGACCAGCACTGCCGGTTTATTAATCATTCTCTGTCTTAATTTACATTTATCAAATACTATGATCGTGTTAATACTGTTTATTTCCGTATTATTAAAAAGAGTTAGTACCACATATATATATATATATATATATATATATATATATATACACTCATAAGCTGTAATTTTGTATCTGGTAATTTATAAATATTTACGATCGATTTTAAACGGTAACAGGGAAATAATTCAAACTTTTACCTTTTCAAACGACTACTTCAACGGTCATGAATAATGTTTTCCAATATGTAGAATATACTCATATTTCACTCATTTCATCTCATCCAAACATTTCAAATACTTTCAAACTCTCGTTAAAGGAATTGTTTAGTTTTTCGCTTTTATAAGAAAATGTCTGATTTAGTGTTAGTTTTTATATTCGGTGTAATACTTTTGACTATCTGCGGATTCTTCGTTCGAGAACCTTCTCCCAAAGATTTTTTTATGAGTATCGCCTTGCTTATTTCTTTGTACCTTTTTATTGTCGCTTTTTTATTATTCGTATTAACTAGCTGTTTTGAATTAACTAAATCCTAATAAATACTTTATTATTTTGTTTTAGAAAAGGCAAACATCGAAAAACTCCAATTTTCGTTTTTGAAAATAAGCGGAGCAAATTACATCGTATGAACCACCGATGTGGAACTTCATCTAGTGCCAGATAAACTATCTGACACTATCAGGGAGAAGAATACGTCATCGCCTCAAGAAAAGGCTAAAACGATAATTTTCCTAAGGAAATATTTGAACGAAAATCTTATGCATGATTATGCAATCCTAAAGGACCCTACTAAATTGTGGAAAACCTTATAAGAGAGGTTTTACAATCAAAGGGAGATAACCCATTCCACATGATGTTGATGGGTGGAAAAACCTCTAAATCAACCCCCTCTTTCTTTTTACCCGTTTTCTGGTCTAACTCTGCCTCCATTTTATCAGCGACCTCATTCTTTGTTAACTCAGCCTCTTCCTTCTGCTTACCTTGTTTATGATTTATCTTTCTCAAGCTGCGTGCGGGTGGTTCCTTAGAAGGAGAAATAGAATTGAAATCAGGTTGAGAAGATGGATTGAGATTAACAAACTCGTGAGCCAAATCCCTGGCAACTTTATCTTCCGAATTTAGTTTACCATGGGTCTTAAATGCGGTGGGTGGACTACTAACATACATTTGCAGTAGATTTTGCTGCGGCGAGGGGAATATTATAGATAGGGGTTGGATTTTTGAGTGGTCTCCGACATTTTCACCTATCCCCAATTCTTTCAGACGCTCATCGACTACATCTTTGACTACGTGACCAATGTTCTTCTCCAAGTTCTTCTCAAGCATCTCAAATCTACAATCATAGTTGTCTAATATTCTGGAAATTTTATCCAGACAAGTAATGGTGCCATGCAGAGCCTCCCTACTTTCCTCCTCTATAACAACGTTTCTCTCTGTCTTGTCTTTCTTCTTCTCTATATAAACAGCTTCCTTCTGTTCCTCATCTTTCTTCTGCTTCTTTGTTAGTAGCTCTGTATATCCCAAAATTCTGTATATCCCAAAATTCAGCCTTCGTTCTTTTTTTTCTCATTGCTCTGTATATCCCAAAATTCTATAATAGAGTGGCATGTTGGTATGTCTGTTATCAAGTTCACAAGTTGTGGGTCATCTGCTTCATCGGGACATTGATATGCATGGTTTTTTATATGTTTTTTAATAATCTTTATTGCTCATTTTTGTATAGTTTAGGATGCATTTAGAGTTTTTTAGGATTGCATTGTGCATATTTTGCATTTCAGGTAATTGGAATGGATCTATGCAAGAAAGAGGAGCATTTAGGATCAAGAAGATCAAGAATCAACCATATTGGCATCAAGGATCAATCAAGGGATTTTAAGACATGAAGAATGGATCAAAAAGCATCTGGATCGAGCACAAGGATCGACTAGTGCTGCTCGATCTACCCAGAGCAAATATATGAGGCATATGGATAGGTGACAAGGATCAACCAAGCTTGGCCGATCCATATTGCCAAATATCTCACCTTGGCAAGATCGATCACAAGGATCGACCAAGTCTGGTTGATCCTGAAGAAACCAGAAAGTCAACCCTGCATTTTTAGGGTTGACCAGCTCGATTTTTCCTCATTTCTCCCTCATATAAATACTTTCTTAAGTTGAAACCCCTAAGGAGAGCCACTCTTTTCATTTCTAAGTTGTTCTTGACTTGGTACTTATGGATCTATCTTTTATTTGAGTTTAATTGAAGTTTATTGCTTAATCTTGTTTCTTTTTAATAATCTCATCATCTTTCTCTCTTTTCTCTTAATATACCACTTTGATTTGTTTTGAAATCCATTTTCCTCATGAGAATTTGTGATTTCTTCATGGATTATGAGTAGTCATCTCCTAAGTGGGTGATTAGGTTAGATTAGGGAGATTTGGCTTAGGTTTTAGGTGTTTAGGGTTTAAATGTAATATTATCTTCTTTAATAAGATGATATTAATGCTAGAATGAGTTTGCCCATCTTGTTCTAGATCTTAAGAAGTTACATAGCCCGAGAGGTGCTAGTTAATTTCTAGATTAAGTTTTATTATTGCTCTAGAATGTCTATTCAAGAGATTGTTTTAGGGTTTTAGAATGGTTGTATGAGATAAATCTTTAATGCTTCCTTTCATGCTTGCAATTCCAAGAGATTGAGTTTTTGTGGTATGTTAGGATAAAGGTTCTTACCACGAGAGTGGACTTCCCTATATTAGGAATCCCTATACCTAAGATTAGCTAATTGAGTGAAATTAACACCTAGACTTAAGTCATATCTCATTAATTCAACTGCATGGTCACTTGCTTAGTTTTCCTTATATGAATTGTTAATTGCTATTTACTTGCCTTTACTGCTTCGATTTAATATTTTGAATTTACAGTTTTTATCTAGAATTGCTTTAGTGACAGGAAAGCTCATTTCGCTTAGACTTTTTAGATGCTCCAGGAGATTTATTAGTCTAGTATACTCCCAGAATGATTCGACATTCACACCCACATTCTTAGCATCACTCTGAGTCATCTTTACTTCGATCTTATAATATATAGAAGTACACGAGGTAAAGATTCTCTTATCAAATTGGCGTTGTTGCCAAACTGGGATTTTATACTAGCAGTAGATCTTTTGTGTCTTTTAGGGACTAAGTTTTACTTTTCAGGATACTAATTATCCGCTTGTCTTTGTTTCTTGTGTTTCAGGTGTATGAACTTGGGTTCTAGAGGACCATCAAACCTTATTCTAATTCAGGCTGATATCAGAGCACTTGAACGTCAGAACACCAGAGCAAGAAGAGAGGCAGAGAGATTACTCAATATCCAACGTCTCAATCTAGAGATGGAGGGTGTTCAGGATCAACAAGCTGAAGCTTAGATCCCACCACAACATGCTCAAGCAAATGTTCAGGTTCCTCAGGCTTCCACAATCGGTGCTCATGATGCACCCAACACTCGGGGCCATAGGACAGGCATCCGCCCGCCAAGGATCAACAACAAAAACTTTGAGATCAGGACCAACGTCATCTCAATGATTCAGGGCAGTCAGTTTCACGGTCGACCTGGGAACGATCCATTGGACCACCTCAACATTTTTGACAGATTATGAGCACAATTCATATCAACGGGGTTTCAGAGGATGCCTTGAAGCTGCGTTTGTTCCCTTTCTCTCTGGGCGGTGTTGCTCACCAATGGGAAGTCCGGCTTCCAAGGGATTCAATCACCACCTGGGCTGATTGTAAGAAGTTTGTTACAAAGTTCTTCTCCCCTACCCGGACAGCAAACATCAGGAGTGAGATCTCAGGATTCACTCAGAGAGGTATTCAAAGCTTTAATGAGGCTTGGGACCGTTTCCTCTCCTACACTATTAAGTGTCTGCATCATGTGTTCAGCAAGATATGCTTGCTCAACACTTTCTTCAGGGGTTTAACAGAGAAGTTCTAGCTAGTTCTCACTGCAGCAAGTGGAGGTTACTTCCACAACTTAGCAGCAGAACATGGCATGCAACTGATAGAGAACTTGGTTCAGAGCAGTAACACCCACGGTGAAGACTATGACTGCTCCAACAAGGGGCGTGTGGAACGTAAGGATGATGGGTACAAGAAGGAGATACAGTCTCTAAGTGACAAGATTGATCGCTTGATCAGTGCACAACATGCTACAGGGAACTTTGTGGGCAATGCAGATGAGGGTATCCTAGAGGATTACCAGATGGAATAGGTTAACTACATGGGTAACCAGGCATACAAACCATCTTACAACAACTACCAAGCCAACCCAAACCTCTAATACCGCAACACCAATGTCGCGAACCCTCATTATCAGATTTATCCAGTTCAGAACCAGGGTTATCACCAACAGGGTTACCAGAACCATCCCCATTATCAGACTAAGAACTACCAGACTCGGCCTCCAGGTTTTCAGCCATCTCAGACTTTGCAGTAACAACACTTAGGGAATGCTGCACTTGTGATCTCTAAGGAAGATAAGGCCAACGCAATGCTTGGACAGCTTATTGATGGCCCGACGAAGAACAACATTGATTTTGCTACCTTCAAGGACATCAACGCTAAGGTGGATCACTTCTACAGTGATTTGAATGAGAAAGTGGAATATATGTCTTCTCACTTAAAGGCATTGGACAACCAAGTTGCTCAGGTTGCTTCATCTTTCAAGCGCCCAATGGGGTTGCTCAGGTTGCTTCATCTTCCAGGATGATAATGTTTAGGTTGGGGGGTCTTCCAGAGCCAAGGAAGATGAGAGCCAAGGAAAGGCTAAGGTCTCAGAGAGACAACCTGAGGTGTACATACCTAAGATCCCTTTCCCTGGTCGCCTTTTTGCTAAGATACAAGTTGAGATTATTCATGATATTCGGGCTA
This sequence comes from Biscutella laevigata subsp. laevigata, assembly GCA_900406315.1. Taxonomy (NCBI): domain Eukaryota; kingdom Viridiplantae; phylum Streptophyta; class Magnoliopsida; order Brassicales; family Brassicaceae; genus Biscutella; species Biscutella laevigata. The sequence continues at coordinate 6,098 of OVAU01003366.1, forward strand.
CAAAGCTTATACTACTAGAGATCAAGGCATTGTTGACCAACCCAAACTGTACTCAAGAGTTGAAAACAAAGCTTGGGTTCAGATAAGCAAGTTTGAAGAAGCAACAAAGGACATTGACGATCTTCCCCTCATCACCGATCCCGCCATTCTATCACCTCCTAGTGAGACCAATCCGGTTAGGTTAGTGGATCCAGGGAGTTGTACTCTACCTTGCACCTTACTTTCTACTCAATTTGATAATTGTTTATGTGATCTAGGTGTCAGCGTTAACGTCATGACTTTCTTTGTGGCCAAAGAACTAGGGTTCTCTTCTTTTAATTTGTGCAGGTTTACATTGGTTCTAGCAGACACGTCACTGAAGAAACCAGTCGGGATGCTCAACAACCTTCCCATCATGCTGAAGGGCGCCGAGATTCCCACCGACTTTGTTATGCTACGAATGGACAAGGAGCCTAAGAACCCATTTATCTTTGGGCGCCCTTTCTTGGCCTCAACTTGAGCAGTTGATATATCCTAATTTTAGGGGTTTAAGTCCCAACTTTTGATGGGATTATAGACCCCTTTGTTAGTTATTAACGTGCTTTTGGAGCTTCTTTGTCTCCTTCAGGATTTCACAGGTCTGAAGAAGAAATTCGAGAATAAATGAGTTTTGGGCGGTTTTTGGAGGAGTTATGAAGAAGTCAGCCCCGTCTGGGCAACAATTCGATCGAACACCTACCAGGTTTGACCGAACCTTCACTCCAAGCAAGATCCATTGGGCCCGATCCGCAAAGAATGAGGCCCATAAGAAATTGAGATCCAGTTCGATTAAACCTCTCTGAGTTCTATCGAACCGTATCTAAAGATTAAGTCGTTCGATATGAAGCGAAATAACCGAGATTCGAGTGAGAAGATCAGACTGGTTCGATTAGACCACATCGTGTTCGATCGAACCTCGAAACCGACTTTCCCAAAATCTTTGATTTTGAAGCTCAAGCCCACTTGTACCTTGAAGACTATAAAAGCACCAGAGAGACACGAATTCCAGCACACATTTTTATTATTATTTTCAGCTTATTGTTTTCTGCAACTAGGGTTTTTTATTTTGATTTGCTAGGGGAGATAAATTTAGAATTGACAACTCTGTAACTGGAACCCCTGTTTTGATTCTATTTGAATACTTATTTATGTTTTCAACTATGCTTCGTTTGATTGCCATGATTAAGTCTGAGCAGATCATTATATCGGATCTAGGATTGCACAAAATGGTCTGCTAGGGTTCATGTTCAGATTAGGTTTAGAGAAAAGATCAAATAAATCCTTTAGGGACTGATCTGTAACCTGGTTTCAATCTGACAAGTTGAATCTGAGGTTTAGGATGATTCAAGTCTGACAAGTACCAATTGAATCACCCAGATTAGTATCTAAAGGATTCTCAAGGATCCTCTTCTAACTACTGAATTGAAGTCTAACTTTGATCTGGCAAATCAAGTCTAGGCTAAGGTAGATCCGAGCCTGACAAGCACCAAATCGGATCACCCAAGTCAGTAATTAGAAGAGTCTGGAATTGATCGATTCAGCCTGACAAACAGCATCGATCAGCCCTAGTGAGGCAGACTAAAATAGATTCACTACTGGCTAATGCTCTTGCTGAGAGTTGAGTGACGAACGCGAGGTGTTCAAAGAGTTAGTCCATAATCTAATTTATGTTCTGTAGATCCCCGATTCTTTTCTCAACCACATGTTTAAATTGTTCCAGCCAAAAACCCTTTTAAACCCTAGGTCTGATTGCTTGCTTATGTGATTTTAACCCACGTTGTTCTATTTACTGCTTTCATCACCTCACCATTGCCTTCTAAATCAACCTCTCTTACTGTTTTAGCCATTACTCAGTCTTGCCTGTCACTTTATGTTAAACTTTTGTCTCTGTGGATTCGATCCCTAAGTACTACAGTTAACAATCTGTGCACTTGTAGATAATTAGTTGTCTAGGGTAAAACCTAAGTGACATCAAGTTTTGGGCGCCGTTGTCGGGGACTAAACGCACTAGCTTAGAGATTTAGGATTGAGTTTTCGTCTGAAACGTTCTCTTTTATATCTGAATCTTCTGTTGCAGAGTTCGACTGAACCACATCTAATTCGATCGAACTTCGCACTTCCGCACTTTCTGTTCGACCGAACCCTTGTAGAGTTCGATCGAACCTCGTGAGTTTGTGTCTCACGATTTTCCTTTTTCTTTTTCTTTCAGGTGCATGAGCTTGAGGCACACTAGGAGCAACAGAGTCAAGGATCTACTGCCCTTGGAGAACGAGCTTAGACACCTAGAAAGGAAAGCTAGGAAGGAAAGACCACCTAGAGTTGAGATGGCCAACGAGGTACAGCGAGACCCTCAGCTAGCTCTGCTCAACAAACCTCTTTTTAAAGGGGGAGGCCTAGGTGTATCACCTGTTGTGGGTGGTAACCAGCATCAACAACACCACCAACCAGCGAATCCCGACCCACCAATCGGAGTAGTACAGTAGAAAATCCCCCAGGGAATTGGTATGCAGGCTCAGAGACACACGCTGAGACACTATGACACCCCTACTACCCATTTCACCATGGGACAGGGAGTACAGTTTCCTCCAGTTGAGAGAAGGGACTTCGAGATCAAGACGGGTCTAATCAATCTGGTTCAGCAGAACCAATTCCATGGGATGACCAACGAGAACCCGATTCGACATCTCAGCAAGTTCGAGTCGATATACAACACCACCAAGAGTAATGGAGTGCCTGAAGATGCCCTGAAGTGCAGACTTTTCGAGTTCTCATTAGCTGACAAAGCACACAACTGGTATTTGCAGCTAATACCCGGTTCTATCAGGAATTGGGAGTACAAGGCTGCCTTTTTGTGGCAATTTTATACCAAGTCCAGATCTACTCAACTATGGAACAAGATTGCAGGTTTTCAACAGCTTGCAACTGAGACATTCCATGAGACTCTTGACCGGTTCAAACAGTATGCTGCAGACTGTCCACATCATAGGTTCAATGAAGTGACTCTCCTCAACATCTTCTATAATGGAGTCGCAGAGAAGTATCAAAATGCTTTGGATACAACCAGAAATGGAGATTTCATGACCAAGACTACAACAAAAGCCCATGAGCTTATTGAGAACTTGGTTGCAAGTAGTGCTAACAGAGCAGGTGAATATGACAGAGGAGCAGCTGGCTCTAGAGGTCATTACAAGGAGATAGAGGAACTCAAAGCCCAAGTGGCTCAGCTCCTGAAGAGGGATCAACTCCCAGTTGCAGTGAATTTCGTTGGGGATCAAGGGGACATGCANGGTGAATATGACAGAGGAGCAGCTGGCTCTAGAGGTCATTACAAGGAGATAGAGGAACTCAAAGCCCAAGTGGCTCAGCTCCTGAAGAGGGATCAACTCCCAGTTGCAGTGAATTTCGTTGGGGATCAAGGGGACATGCAGCAGCAACAGTCGATAATGAAAACTTCGAAGTCGAAGTAGATTACATGGGTAACTACTAGAACAGAGGGTACAACAACCACATGAACAACCCAAACCTTTCTTACAGGAGTACCAATGTAGAGAACCCTCAGGATCAGTTCTACCCTCTTCAAAACAACCAGCAAGGTATTAACTCAAATCAGTTTGGTGCTAAACCGTTTGTTGGTAGTGCAGGGAATTTTGGACAGCGAAATCAGCAAAGGCAACAAGGGCAGCAAGGTTTCAATGGAGGATATCCACCCAAGAAGAACCCCAATAACCAAGAAGTGTACCAACAAGGGGGAGCTTTCAACAACTATGGGGGAAATCAACCAACCTTTCAACAACAACAAGCTCTTGCACCACTGCAGAGCTGAAATCATATCTGAAAACCTTGGATACCCAAGTAGCCTAGCTCGCCTCAACCATCAAACCCCCACGAGGATTTCTTCCAGAAAGTCTGAAACAACTTGAGGAGTCAATGTCGTTATCCAGGAAATGTCTTAGGAGGAAGCCAAACCTCTCCCTTTGGCTATAGCACCATAAGGAATTCCTTTCTCCAGAACGTCTGCATTCATTCACAACGCGAGGAAAGCATCTGAAGCTCCTCATGATCTGGAGTTCGATCGACCTTACCTAGAGTTTGGTCGAACACCACGAGCGGATTTACCACGTCGATCAAACCTTGATCAGTTCGGTCGAATCTCGACTACCTTAGTCTGAAAATTGGATTTCCAGGAAGATTCGATAGTGACGTTCGATCGAACCTCTCATGAGTTCGACCGGACTCAAATTCTGGGAATGCAGAGTTTGATTGAACCTCCTAAGTCTGATCGAACGTGGATTGCGAAACCACAGAGTTTGATCGAACCTCTTGAGTCCGATCGAACATGGATTGCGAAACTGCAAAGTTTGATTGAACATCGGGAGTTCGATCGAACTTGTCCTGACGGCCAGACAGACAGCATGGTAATCGACCAGCCAGAAACTCAGACTGCTCAGATGCTCGATCGAAACTTAGATGCGTTCGATCGAACCAGACTCGATGAGTCATGGAAGTCAGATCCAAGCATTACTGGTAAGACGATCTTTACCCCAACCCTCTATGAGTTAGAAGAGTGGAGTAAAGACTGCGGTTCTTTTGTGGGAGAGTTAAGGATACAGGTAGTAATGTCGAACCAACCCAGGATTGTGCTAGGACAGTAGATTCTCTAGCGTGTTTAATAAGTCTAAGTGACAGAGGCTTTACTGTCACTAAAGCTATCCTAAATGAGATAATGATGTAGAAACGTAAGTCGAAGTAGTAAAAGCGGTAAAAGCAAACAAATAGATAAAGACGAGTTCAGGAAATAAAGGACTAAGGAGATGACCAGGCAGTTGATTTCATGAGAGAATGACTTAATTTTAGGTGCTTAATTCAACAAATCAACAATCTCAGGTTTCAGGGATTCTAATCTGGATCAATGCACTCTCGTGGCGGAGATCCTTAACCAAATCCTTGAAGCAAGAATGCAAACTGATCTGGAAGCATGAACAATACCCATCTATAATGCGAACCTATCATTATGCATGCATTGTATACGAGACCTAACAGGTCACACATGCTAGATAGTTTGG
>OVAU01003367.1:1023-11175 GCA_900406315.1 Biscutella laevigata subsp. laevigata
TTTAGCTCTTCTTCTATGATACAATAGTAGGCATTAGTAAAGTAAATATAAAGGTTTGTGATTAAGCATCTTGTTTTGAAATCTACAACACAGGCTACTCCGGGTCACACGGAAGCGTTGTGGGATCTGTTCTTGTAAGAAACTTGAAAACTGGAGTTAAAAGAAGAGGTTGGGACAAAGCAGAGGTATGAATTCGACAGGATTTTCGTCTTTTATGTGTTTATCTTCTCTTTTCATGATCATTTTCTTGTGGATTGAACAACTTGTGATGATGTGAGTTTGGTTTTGATGTAGGTTTATTTCCATGAGATACCAGAAAAAGTCATTGACGACCTTGTAAAACTTATAAACACATTTCTTCTAAGTACCACGAATCTTAGTTCGTTTTGACAATGAATAAGAGTTTTGCTTTCAATGTTCAGATTGATGATGCAATAACTTTCAAAGTTGCTGGAGGTTTGACGTTGGAGCATCCTCTCATTTCACCCTTCATCGATACAGTAGTTAGTGTCTCTCTCTCAGTACATGAAGCTCGCAAGTTTTTATCAATGGATGTTTGATTCTTTTTGTTTCAACACATTGAAATAGTTTTTGTTGTGTTGTTGTAATGTTGTAGATTGGAGGAGCTGATACAGTCATGGGACTTCCTAAAGACCTCACAGAAAAATTTATCAGCGATGTGCTTTAGCTCGATCCCCTTTTGATTCTATGTGAAGGCTTGGATTATAGATTTTAAGTTCTGTTTTAAATAGTTTTTGAAGTACATGATATTGAGTGTTTGGGTTCAGTACAAATCTATTTGAGTTTTAAGTAGATGATTAGAAGATTCACTTGGTAGTTTTATTTTCCGGATTGGACTTGGATCAGATTGTTTTGAGTTCAACTACTAACAAAAACCTAAAAAATCTTTAACCATATTCAATAAAAAATATCACAAAAAATATAAATAAATAAACATAAGATTGAAAATAAAACATAAAATATATTAATATATAAAAATTAATATTAATATTAAATATTAAGATTATACTAAACCGTCAAAAATTATATACTACTTAATCTTGGGTTCAATTCAAATTTTATGGAATCTGAAATAACTCACAAATGAAATCCGTTTAAATCACTATAAAACATTTTAGATAAAATGATTTTGGGATGCAAATATAAGAAACTTAAATCATTATTAAATGTCATAATAATATGTATACTAATACTCTATAAATCTGTTCTCAATGTATGTTGATTTTTATAGTTTATTAACTATTTGCAATAAATGTTCATGTCAAATCGAAAATGCAGATGAAATAAAAAAACTATTTTCCACGAAACAAAATTGAAACCCTAATTATTTAAAGTTTATTGAACAAACAATATGATCAAAGGAGTGAGGGGAGTTCATTTTGAAGTCGGTCAAGTGATAAAAGGGTGCTACACAATCTTCTATGCATTTCCTACTTTGGTTTTTGCAAGCAGCACAAGAAGTGTCATAATAAGACACTATTGACAACATAACAAAGCAAAAAACGCTCTTAAGTTCTCTCTCTCTGTTTGGCGACTTCCGGCGAAAGCAAGAAGTTTTTCGGCGAAGGGTGAAGACCGGCGGAGCTACCTCATCGACGCCGCCTGTTCAAGCTCTCGTGCACCGCGTCTCCTTTCCTTTCCCTTTCTCAGATCCGATTGTAGCTTCGCCAACGGTGGGAGCCACCCCCGCAGATCCTCCCGCCGAAAGTTTAGCGCACGAATCATGGTTCAAAACAGCGGCCGGCGTCTCTCGGTCTCGACTCCGGTTGAGGGTCCCGCAAACAGATCTGGTATCGTAGCCTCCTCCTCTCTCTCCGGTCTAGATCGTGAAGNTCTCGGTCTCGACTCCGGTTGAGGGTCCCGCAAACAGATCCAGTATCGTAGCCTCCTCCTCTCTCTCTGGTCTAGATCGTGAAGGAGTTTCCCGCCTCCTTCGCTGTTGCATGTCGGATCTCTCATCGCTCCTGGTGGTGCGTGCGACGGCGGGGTCGCCGTATCTTCCAGATCTGTGGTGGAAATCTCACAAGCTCAAGTAAGATAGCTCTCTCTTGGTCGGCTGCTCCTCTGTCTGAGTTCGTCCGGTTGGGTCCCGTTTCGCGGGCTCGGCGCGAAGGCGGCGGTTCCTCCACGGCGGAGCTTCTTCTTGGGTCGGCGGCTCTTCTGCTCGGCGCTAGGGAATAATAGTATCGAGGTCGAAGCCTCACCTCCACGCCAACTTCTTGAACCGAGGCCTTCAGAGAGCTCCATCGCGGCGACGGTCGACTATCGGCGGATAGAGGCGGCGCCGACGACAAAGATTTGTTATTTTGGTTTTAGGTTTAGGGTTTCTTCAACCTTGGGCTTGGGCCTCTGTAACATTTTTCCCGTTTTGGGCCAAGGCCCGTGTAAGTTCGGATCTGGGCTTGGGCCTTAATATTAATGAAAATCTTTAAAAAAAAAAGTAGAATAATACAACATTTATTTTGAAAAGTTATGTTATTTTAAAATATTTTATTAAAATGATATACTTTTTACTTTATGAAATTATGTTCAATTCTTAAAATGATAGACTTTTGCATTTTATGAAATCACAGATTTTGTATTTTTTGAAATTATTATGATTTGGCGGATAATAATTTAGAGGTTTTGTACTACGCTAGAATTTTGAATTTTCGGGAAATATGCTAAATTGGTGGGTTATGGTCTATGAAAATGAAAGATTTTGTAAAATGTTAGATTTTATATTTTGAAGAATTATTTTAATTTTGTGGGTAATATATTCCATGAAAATTGAGAAAATATAAAACGTTAGAATTTTTTATTTTGAGAAATAATGTTGATATGATGGATAATAGCTCATAAAAATTTGGGAGATTTAATTAAACGTTAGACTTTATATTTGGGAATTATGTTTATTTGATGCGTAATAGTCCAAATTTTGAGAGATTTTGTAAAAATCTATAAAAATAATTTGAGAAATTATGTTATTGAAGGGTAATTATCCATGAAAATTGTGAGATTTTGTAAAACGTTAAAATTTCGTATTGTTAGGAATTATGTTGATTTGATGGGTACTACATTCCATATAATTATTTTATAAAACGAATTCAATATTTTGTGAAATTATGTTAATTTGGTGGATAATAATCTATGAAAGTTGAGAGATTTAGTAAATTGCTAGAATTTCTTATTTTTGGGAATCATGTTGAATTGTTGGGTTATAGTCCATAAAATTGAGAGATTTGTAAAACACTATAATTTTATATTTTGAGGAAGTATGTTGATTTGGTTATATTCCATGAAAATTGAGAGATTTTGTAAAATGCTAATATTTTTATTTTTAGAAATTGTGTTGAATCGGTGGGTATGAAAATTGAGAGATTTTGAAAAATATTAGAATTTTGTATTTTGAAAATGTTGTGGTGGGATATAATACATGCAAACTGGGATATTTGTAAAACTCTATAATTATATATTTTGGGGAATTATGCTGATTTTTTGGGTAATATTATCATGAAAATTAAGAGTTTTTGTAAAATGGTAGAATTTTGTATTTGGAAAATCATGATGATTTGGTGGCTAATATAGTCCATAAAATTCAGAGATTCTCTAAAATGCTAGAACTTTAAAATTTTGAGAATTGTGCTTAATTTGTTGGATATATTCTATGAAAATTGAGAGGTTTTGTAAAGCACTAGAATTTTGTATTTTAGATTTATGTTGATTTGGGGAGTATTATATTCTCTTTAAATTGGAGATTTTGTAAAATATTAAAAATTTATATTTTAAAAATTATGTTTATTCGTGGATAAAAAAATTATAGTCTATAAAAATTTAAAAAATTGCAAAACACAAAATTGTGTATATAGTAGATTTTCCTATCTCCTTTGGAAAATGATTAAAAAACTATCAGTTCTAGTTTTGAAAATTTGATTACCAATTTTTTTATTATAAAAATTAAATAAATACAAGATATTATCCTCGAGTCAAAATCATACGTTATATAATAAAATATTCATAAATATAAAATCTATGAAATCTTTGGGTCGAAATCATACGCACTAGTAAAAAACCATAAATAGTTTAAATTGTTGGCTCATATTGTTTCATAAACCATAAATCATAAATCAGAAACTCTCGTAGGATTGGCTTTTTCTCTCTCCTCTTAACCTCTCTCTCTGCGATTTCCGGCGGGCTCTCCGGCGGCGATTTCCGGCGAGAGGGAAGAGCGGCGGAGGTCTACAAATCCGCCGCCGTCTGGTCCGTCTCGTGCACCGCGACCCCTTTTTTTCTTTTTTTCTTTTTCTTCTTCCTCCCTTTCCAGATCTCGCCTTAGCCATGGCGGTGGAGGTGAGTCAAATCGCAGATCCTCCCTTCATCGGTTTAGCGCAAGTCTTCTGACCCTTTCTCGGTGGCCGGCTACTCTCCAAGCTTGGTCTCCGCCGAGCGTCCCGCGTCATCTCCGGTGGGCGTCTTCTCTCCGGCGTGGGGTGGGATTTCCACGATGGAGATGGCCAGATCTCTCTCACCGTTGCATGGAGGCTTTCTCGCCGGATCTTGTCTTGTCATGGCGGCGGGGTCGTGGCCGGCAAGCTCTCCAACGTTTCTGTCTCTCGGCCTTGTGGTATTGTCGCCGCCAGGTAAGTGGTCTCCTATCCTCTAGCTCGTTCGGTTGGGTCCCGTTCGCGGGCTAGCGGCGGAGGTGGTTTTTTGCGGTGGCGGTGCGGCGCCCCTTGTTGCTTCCCACACGCGGCTTAGGGTCTTTCAGGCGCATAGGTCAACGCCGGTAGTAGATCCGGCTCTGCTCCGAAGCTAGGCTAGGGTTGCTTTTAGCTGCGGCGGTGGTTTCTCCTCCTCACGGCGGAGGCGGCGGCGGCGTCTAAGGTGTAACAATTAGGGTTTTGGCACTTTGGGCCTTTTTTGGGCTTAGTGGGCCTCTTCTCTTTTTAGTTTCATTTACTTTGAAGACCCAGTGGGCTTGTAAGCATTATTTGGACTGGGTTTTTGCCTTTTTAAATCTAATGAAAATCTTAAACAAAAAAAAATAAATCATAAACTCTAAACTTTAACCATTAACTCTAAACTCTAAATCATATATTCTAAACTCTAAAATCTAAAATTTAAACCCTTAACTCTAAACTCTAAATTTTAATTACATCCAAAACTCTAAAAATCTAAATACAAAACTTTTAAATCATAAATCATATATGAAACAATATGAGCCAACAATTTAAACTATTTTTCTAATCGGAAATTATCTTCTGATGAAATTTATGGATTCGATGAATAGATTTGTAGTTCGAGTGTCCAGTTTATTCACTATTTTTATATCAATCCCATCAATTTCTGAAAGTCGGCGTTTTAGTGCATCAGTGCATGCATACCCCTTTACAGGAAGTGGAGAGTCTAAGGCAACCGGAATATAGTAAAATGGTTAAATTGAAGCAGAAGAGAACTCCACAGGCGCAGTTTAAAGATCAATTTACAAGGATCTGGAGGAGGAAGGAGAGAAATTGATGAAAGAAACAGCGACTTCCTGCACAGTTGTAGCTCTAATCACCAAAATGATGTACTTCTCCGCGTTTACAGTCCCTGGAAGTTACGACCAAAACGACATTCATTTTTACCTCAACCGTAAGTCTAATATCTATTCGATCGAAGGAATTATTAGTGGATCAAATCGGATCTTGGACCGATCTTTGGGAAGGTGTGCAACTCATCACCAAACAACGCAAATAATTTTGCTACTTAAGAGCAAAATTCCGTGGATTTAAGCTCCTGTTATATTGCTCGTTGTAATTGCAGTGGGGATGTTTGTCTTCAGTTTCCGGTGCTACTTAAGATCTTCTGCTCGACTTGTTGCTAGATATTTGATAAGTCTCTCTAATCTCGGCGGAGGTTTAAGTTGTGTACGAAATTCAGATTAAATAAGTGTTTTATGCGCAAAAGTTTATAAATGATATTAAAAATATATAATAACTCAATTTTAGTATGTTTTAGATATTTGGATCTGACTTGGTTGTTTATCTTCAGTAGATGTTTGCAAGGGAATAAATATGGCTAGGCTCTAGTTACATTTGACTCTTGTCTCCAAATTGAATGGTTTTATTGAAATTTAGGTTTTATCTTCAAAGTTAACTCCTTTGTACACTTTCCGCTGGATCGTGCTTATTAGTTAGCCACCTTTTACCATATTCAAATTAAAATACCCAAATTATTGATTTACGAGAAGCCATGAATACTCATAGAAATTAAAATAGTGAACTATAGAGAGGAATTAATATTTAGGGCATGTTCGTTTCTGTATCCAGATCAATATGCAGTATTTGGATGCAAACGCATGAGATGTTCTTCGTTTGGTACTTTTTGGTTTGCATCTCGATGATGCATCTCGATGCAAAGATACTATATTTGAGATGCTGTAAAATGTAGAATCTGGATGTTGCAACTGCATCTCGAATTTTTTGAAATCAAAATTTTCCAAAAAACGCGGTATTGCAGCTTCTAGGGAAAAACGCACAATTGCGACTTTTCGGGACAAACGCGAGATTGCGGCTTTCCGGGAAAACACGCGTGATTGCGGCTTTTCGAGAAAAACGTGAGATCGCGGCTTTTCGGAGAAAACGCGGGATTGCGGCTTTTCGGGGAAAACACGGGATTGCGGTTTTTTGGGAAAAAACGCGGGATTGCGGCTTTTCAGGAACAACGCGGGATTGCGGCTTCTCGAAAAAAAGGGGGATTGCAGCTTCTCGAAAAAATGGGCGATTGCGGCTTTTCAGGACAAACGCGAGATTGCGGCTTTTCGAGAAAATACGAGATTGCGGGTTTTCGGGAAAAACACAAGATTACAGCTTTTCGGAAAAAACGGGGGATTGCGGCTCTTCGAAAAAAACTCGGGATTGCGGCTTTTCAGGAAAAAAACATGGAATCGCGGCTTTTCGAGAAAAACGCGGGATCGTGGCTTTTTGGAAAAAAAATGAAACCTTTGTAAAAAATATGGAATCATGATATCGTGGTTTTTTGGAAAAATCATGAAATCGTGGTTTTCTAGAAAAAAGACATTTTGGAAAAACATAGAATTATTTTTTCCAGAATATTTAAAACTTACGAAAACATACGTAGGTCCTTGGAAAGGAAAAGATTTAAAACATACAAAAAATACCTTTGCTACTGGGATTACGTTTAAGAATAACTAGATTTTGACCCATGACCAATTCAGCTACTCCTTCAGCTATTCCTTCAGTCCTCTAACTGACATGTGTCACTACATGGCTTTGTCTTTCTGCAAGTGTTATGAAGCTTATAAGCTAACTAATTAAGTCATTTAATCTAGATCTAAATCAAACCAAAATAAAATCGAAACGACTAACTGAAATTCAGATTGATATGAAAATATTAAATCGATCTCCCAATATACCCATTTCTGATTTTATCAGTTATCATATGAAATACTATTTTATAATCACAGTATAGACTACACATACAGTGTAGTGCCCTTTATACATTGTTTCACAAAAGAATATATGATGGTTTTATTTAAACAAACATGTGAACAATATACTTTAGAATAAAGTTTTGTAATGGTATCTATGATCTATCTCGCATGAGCAAATCGGTCAAATGTGTGTAACCCTTTTTTGATTTTTTTGGAACGAGAACATAATTATTATAGAAAGAATTGCATTCTAGAACTCTTTTTAAATCATAATTTCACTCCAGAACACTTAAAAGTTTTTTTACATTCTAGAACACCTTATTTTGTCCTATTACTATTTTACCCTTCTATCAACTAAATCTATCATTTATTTTTCAACTAGATCATCTTAATTCAACTAAAAATTAGAACTCATTCACTTGCTTTAGTTCACGATAAAAATTATGGATTTTACTTCATTCACTCTCAGTTTCTTTCTTCCACATATGTTCTTGTTCTACTTCTTTCACTAAAAAAATTCTCTGCAAATCAAGTGAAGAATAAGGTAATCTTGCTATCAATGCTACCGCCGACTTCCATAGGCGGCGACACGGCCATGGATACAGTCAATAACAGTTTCTAGCACGAGCTCCTCTATGATATCCCGCTCAATATCTGCTACGATCTCTTCTCCCTCCTAATCAACCTTCTTCTTGGTCTCTAGAATTTGATTGAATTCCATCAAAGCAATATCCTCGGAAACTGGAAAACGTTTACGGCCATATCCCCCTACTTCAGAACATAGCTCGTTGATTAGCTCTGATCTATTACAGTTACCGCTTCGTTTCGCGGCTTCAGTCATAATCTCGTATGGTTTGTTTCCTCTCGCGACTTGCGAACCATTGTTCTCTGTTTCATGCATCAGACTGAAGCAAATCGATGCTTCTTCGTTCCATTTCAGTACTTGAGGCCCATCTATCTGTTACAATGGGATTTATCAGAGCTTAAAAAGTTAGTATCCGTACGAGGAAGATGAACATTATCGCTTGATCAGTACATTCACTGATGGAGATCTTCGCCGGACTCACAAAGCAAGTGGAGAAGCAATCTTCAAACTCAGTGTTGGAGAAACGTGCAACACGTGAGAAAACTCTACTAAACACTGGTTAGTTTAGTATGTTGAGATTTTATTGACACCAAATCACCAAATCAAAAAGTAGACCCTTTTTACGATGTTTAGTGTTAACCACAATGGTCATTATGTTTTATAACCACATAGTTAGGTAATCACCCTGTCATTAAATTTGTTATATTGTCTTAAGTTGTTATCCTGACTTAGGTAAACATAGGTACTGTGTAAAGCTTTGTATCAGTCAGATGTTGCTGAGGTTCTTGTCGTGATATGGTTCTATGTTTTTTGGTGTTACCCACAATGGTCAGCCTGTTTTCTAACCACATTGTTAGGTAATCCCCTGTTCTTATGTGTGGTTATATTTGTTGAAGCTGTTAATACTAACTTACCTGGTTTAAATCAGTAAGATGTCTCAGAGGTTCTTAGTGAAAGTGCTTCCGTGTTTTTTAACGTTAACCACAATTGTCAGTATTTTTCTGTTTTCTAATTAACCACATAGTTAGATATATGGTAAACATAGGTTCTGTTCTTATATCACCTTTGTTTATCACCTCTATTGTTTACTTCTTCCATTAATGTCCATTGCTAACTTGAACATTCCTTCTTGCATTTTCCCACAGACTCGCGGCCAGATGTTCCTCTTCCAGATGATGACAGATAAAACAGTTGACTGAGTTCAGGAAGCAATATGTTTTGGACATCTACATCCATTACATTATACCTCTTCATGTTCACCGCGAGATCTCAACGGCATAACCGTATTAAGGTTCTACAAAATGACAGTCTAAAACATTTCTTAACTTTTGAATACTCTTTTAGGAGACTATTGCAATGTCTTTTCTGGTTAAACTATGAAAACTTTGCTATGATTACATGGCATTAATATTAAGATATGAAGACGCTTTAGCTGTTTTATTCACAACCCTTCTATCATTGACTTATTTTTGACTAACCACCGTGGTAAGTACTTATGTTGTATAATTAGTGTAAAACTGACCATTAAGTTCAGGGTTCATATATGGTTAGCAGCCGTAACGAATACATGGCAAACATATATTAAAGGAGCTGAATGATGGCGTATTGCTGACTCGCGGTTAGCAGCCGTAAAGTAACATAGAGAAAAACGAAATTAAGAGGAAGAATTGAATGATAAAGGGTTGAAAAAATAAGTAAGGAGAGTTAATTTAGTTTGGGTTATAGTTAAGGGTATTTTCGTCAATAAAATAAGAATTTAAGGAAAAAGTGTCCTAGAGTGTAAAGGATTTGTAAGAGCACCTCCAACGGGCCCAAATCAAAGGTTCCTTGGAAAAAAGATATTAAAATAATGTTGGCTTGTTTCTTGAGGGAAGAAACTATGAAGAACGTTTCTTCACGAAGAACTGTGAAGAATCGCCACGTGGCAGACATTCATTGGCCTGTCCAATATTTCATTTTTTTTTCCAGCTTACCCCTTTAAAGAAAACTGATCTCACGTTCAACGCGAGTATTTTTATAATAAAAATATTTTAGCTGTAATAAAATATAATTTTATTTAATATAGCTAGCAAAATGAATTTCGTTTATATTTTAAATTTTATCAAATTATCGATAGATATATCAATATTTA
>OVAU01003368.1:0-11174 GCA_900406315.1 Biscutella laevigata subsp. laevigata
TAAATAAAAAATTAATTTTTTTTAATACAAATAATTTCGGATATCCATTGATATCCGCGATCCGATCCGATCCGATATCCATGGATATCTAATTCGTGATCCGTTCGGATATTTGCTCATATCCGAATACGATCCGTATCCGAATTTTCGGATCGGATCCGGTTCGGATCATTCGGATCCGATAAATATCCCAGCCCTAATCTATTCTTCTTTATCTTCTTTTTCTTCTTTTTCTGCCACTTCTTACCTCCTTTGTCTCAATACTCACTGATCCTCTCGTGACAAACTTGATGCAATCACTCTCTCGAAATCGAAACCAGACACTACAGCAACTCAGGGAATAAAACCCTCTACGCGGATTTGAAACTCTAACACCGCCGCGAAACCAGTTCCTGTAATACCTTTTTACCAATCCTTTCTCTATTCTTCTTGGTCACCGATCTTTGAGTTTCTTCATCTTCAATCTCTCTCTCCCCTGCTATTACAGGATCGAAGTATTCAGCATCGAAGCTGTCAATTTACAGAAAAATAAATGCACATACCCTTGGGATACAAGGGTCAATACAACGGCTTAACCGCTTAATGACGCTACTGGATTTATAGTCAACCCATTAGCAGAAATTCGACCAAATAATTGATCTGTAGGTGATCAAGTTGTGTTATGTCGATACAAGTCAATGTTCTTTTATGTTTAGGGTTTAATACAATTATATTTGATTTTGTGCACAGGTATGCCTCACAATTGAGGGACGAAGAGAAAAACCTTCAAAGTTTATGAGACTTAAAAATCAGTATGTGTGAATGCGGTGATTCATAGTGATTACTAAGAACTAGATTGAGAAAAAGATATCTTCAATGTCTTCAACGAGTTCTCTACTGAAATGAAATGAAATATAATTTTCATGTAGTACCATCACAATCGTGGAATTGGTAAAATATGTAAGTATTTGAAGTTTTTTTGTTAGTTCAAATATAAAACAATATTATATAAACTTGTCTATTACCTATGTCTTACTCCGTGGTAAGAAGTAGATCATTGGCTCATGTAGAAGTCGTAGTGATGGTTACTTAAAGAGGTCTCGTTACCCATGTATCAAATCTGTTTAGAGAGAATGGCATCCAAGGCAAGGTAAAAAATGATTTCATGGACCTACTTCACGCTCAGAGAGAAAATGGCATTCAAGGCAAGGTAAAAAATGATGATATTCTATTGTTTACTTAGTTCATGAATTTTTACCAAAGTAGCTGGTCGTTTATCATATTTGCTTACTCGTAGTTCTGATGATTTCTTTCTGTTACATGATTGCAACAAGCCCTGACCTTAGTATTTTTGGAGACAAAGAAAGGAGTTGACTCTTTGGAAAATTGGTTGTGCATCAACGGCTTTCCAACAACATCCATTCACCGATGATGTAGCTTCTAAGACACTGCCCCAGTACCTCAAGTTAGGTACATGCTTCTCAAAAGAAGGAAGAGAAGCTAGCGTTGAAGAATGAGGATCTGTTGACGACACTGACCATGATGCAGCTTCTATGTCCCTGTCCATGATGGATGGAAAAGAATCGATTTGGTTTTGGATTAAGCTAGCTCTTCTCTTTGTTTGTCACTTCTTCATCAGGTAAAGCTTATTTGCTCTCTTTTCCACTGTTTCATTTCCTGCTTCTTAATGCTTTATTTCTTGGGCTTCTCAGCTTGATATGTCTAACCATCAATAACCTCACATATCAGGATAGTATTTGTGGTTAGAGTATGCTTTATGTATAACCTTAAAATAACTAAACACATTTCAGCCTATGTTTTAATTATGTTTTATCCTTTATGTATTATCATTGGTCGTATGCCTTATGCTTTATGTATTTGTGGTTAGAATATGCTTTATGTATTATCATTGGTCATTTTATCACAGTCCAATTATTATTAGTTAGCTTATTAGATAACCTTATCATTTCCAGCTTATTTCTAGTTAGCTTGATATGTCTAACCATCAATAAGGTGTGCTTATTTATGGTTAGCTCCACACGTGAGTTTTTAAATGTTTTGTTGTCCACATTGGTTTGTTCAAACCCGTTGTCAGAACCTAGTTACTATCTAGCTATCTATTTTGATTGTGTGATTGATTTTATGTTCTTAATCCACCATCTATTCTGAATTTGATGGTTAATGGATACAATACAATTCACATATCCTATTTCATTCTTTACCTATCTATTTTGCTTGATGAATTATATGTTTTCTTGTGAATTGTATGAGGATGGCGATGAAAAAGAAGCTGAAGCAGTTTTGGTCTAAAATATGTGCACAGAACTCGAAGATTCAAACATATAAAATAGGATATGTAAAGTATACGATTAGAATGGTCTAAAATATGGATTTGCTTCTTCATAACAAGTATGTGCGAAGAAACTTGTGACTCATGTTCGAGTATAATACGATTAAAATATGGATTTGTTTATTCATAACAAGTATGTGCAAAAGGCACATGAGAAACAATTGGAGCAGAGTATAATACCATTAACCAATTAACCACATGTCAGTCATATGGTCTAAATTACTTTATGCTAACCATTTACAGGTCAGAGTACAAATATTATGCATCCGGTTAGAGTATATAGGTTAACCTCATGTCAATTATACAATTCACCGAGATAAACACTTGTAGAAGATGATAATTAAGAAGGATAAACAATCTTGTACGAGGTTTTAAGTTTACAAATATTGCATATTTGAGATTTTTGAGTTTAAAAAGAAACTTAGCTAAGCATAAAATATTGCAACAAGAAAAACGTATTTTAATACTAACTGCTGTACATAAAGTATTGAATTGTAGTTCACACCCAAAAATGTTTACTAACACGAAAACTCAACCTTAGTAGAACATAAGAGCTGAATTATGGTTAACAAAAAAACACAGTCAAACAATTTTGAGTAGTAGCGCCTGTACATAAATGTATTGAATTGTAGTTCACAAAACGTAAAAAAATTTCTTAAATTATGGTTAACAGAAAAAAAAGGAAACTAAAAATTGGAAAATCACACATCGAAGTAATTGAAGCATCCGCCATTGAAGAATCATAGAGAGAAGAATCCACCATTGAATAATCGTCCATCGAAGTAATTGAAGAATACACCATTGAAGAATCCGCCGTCAAAGTAATTGCTAAAGGGTTGGAAATCCGCTATCGAAGTAATACGTCATTGAAGAATCCGCCACCAAAGTAATTGCTAAAATCCGCCATCGAAGTAATAGCCAAAGGGGAAAAAATCTTAGAATCTGCCATCGGAGAATTGAAAATCGTAGAATACGACGGAATGGCCTTGTACTCTCGTTCTGGTGTAGAAACATGAAATCTATTTTGTTGTAGAAACATGAAACAAGAATTGGGTCGAAGATATAGAAACATGAAATCTATTTAAAGAATTCGATAACATGGCTCATTGGTTCTGGCACGCCGGTTTTATCCTCCCCCTTTTGCGATAGTCCAGGGTTCAAATCTAAACTCAGGTTTTTTGTTTTTGCATTTTGGGAGTCGGTCCGACGTCGCTCCTTTGCAACTTATGAACGACTTCTATGGAATCACCCAGATAGGTGATATGTCATGCAACATATAGAAAAAGTGTCGCTAGCTACTCCAGAGCGACTATGGTTTTGTTCAAAGCATAGTTGGTTTCCATATGTATCGTAAACGGTTCCCAATTTAATGTAGTCGCACTGGAGTCGCTCATGTGCGACCCCAGAGTGACTATAATAAATTTGAAACATTAGTTTTACCGCTTAACAGCGACTCCTCTGCGACTACGAAACTACATTACTTGTAATCGCTCTTTCTGAATCATCTTCTTCCCCAAACTCTTCTCCTCCACCGTTTTCACGCGATTTTCCAAGTTTTTCTCTCAATTCCTCCCAAACTCTCGCCATTTTTCACGTTGTTCAGGTTTGGATAGAGTGGTAGCAGTGGGAATAGTAGGCGAGGAGGTTGTGGCTCTCCAGGGGAGTCCTCAAATTCAACTCGTTTGGGTCTGGGATTCAGGTGGACTCCTCACTTGCCGCAAAACGAGACGTTCCACCCTTCTCCGGTGAGGCCGTAAGCAATGGTCCAAACCCAGCTCTTCAATTCCCCGCAAATGAGCCAGTTACCAATCCCGGTGGTTGAACCATTGGTTGGGATGAATATGTGGTCGGGTTCATCCCCGAAGATGTGGTTCACGTCCCCACGCTTTCCTCCTCTGGCGGTGGTCGAACCCGCTGTCCAGGGCATGAGCCCGCTAAACGATCTTCTTCGGATGGCAGACCGTGAGAATTTGAAGATTCTCAATCTGGCGCCGAACCCGAACAAACTTTTGTAATTATTCTGATTTTAAAATTATTTTAATGATTTTTGAAAATTTTGAAATTCTTGAAATTTTTGAAAATTTAGAAATTTTAGAAATTCTAGAAATTTTAGAAACTTTAGAATGATTTTAGAAATTTTAGTATGATTTTAAAATGATTTTAGAAATTTTATAATGATTTGGAAATGATTTTAGACTTTTTTTAGTGATTTATAAATTTTACAATGAATTTAGAATATTTAGAATGATTTTAAATAATATTTTTGTTATTTTAAAATTTTTTGAAGGTTCGATCGTGACAATGTCTTAAAGGACAAATTCGACGGTCCATATTACAAATGGACCGTGGTTTTGGGACATGTCTAGAATCGATACTTCTACCAGTTCCCAGTAAGTAATAATCTTTTAAATACAATTAATTAGTAATCAAATTAATTTTTGCGGTTTCTTACATCATTTTTGAAATTGTATCAACGTTATATTTGGGAGCCGGTTTATACAGGATTAGTGCACGATGAGTTTGAGAGAATCTGCATCTGTCGGATGAAAGACAATGTCTGCCAGGCGAAGCAAAAGGGTAAACGTACGAGGTGGATTGGGGAGGACTTATGGAAGCACATGTGCGAGCACTAAGACAGCGATGAAGTTCGAGAGAGGAGCAGCAATGCTTCCAACACTCAGAATTCCGACCGTGACGGGCTCGGTCCGCACAAACATTTGGCGGCCAGAAATCCTATCTTCGCGTTCAACAAGATTTGGTAGGTATAGTAATTATTATTTTCAAGTAAACTTATAACTTCTAATCTATTTTTATATTTTCAATGTAGATGCGACAATTAGGAAAACCGGCCAATATTTCAGATGTGTTCCCCAAGACGCATACAAGGCTAGATGGGACGTTCGTCGATCTGAAGGCGAAGAAGGTTTGCGAGAACTTCTAGGAGAAGTTGACTCAGCTGAATCCCGATCAAGCGTCGAATGGCACCTCCCAACCTGTAACGCTCACCCAGGAGGAGATGAATGAATTATTCATTCAGGTATTAACAAAAGTTAATCTTTTAAATTTGAACTTATAATTTATTTTTAAGCTAATATAATTTTTTTAGTCTACTATTGCTGATGAGAGAGGTCGTCCTTACGGGGTAGGCAACCTTCAGAGGATTTTGGGCAAAGGCGGCCCTAGCGAACATCAGAGTTATTCTGCTTCTGCCGATTTTCTAACGATCCAAGATGAGCTTCAAGCGGCTCAACAGAGGATTGTAGAGTAAGAAGCACGAGCTGCACAGCGAGAAGCATGAGTGGCAGAGCGAGATGCCGAAGAGAAAGCTCATCTGGATGAGGTTGAGGCTCGTTTGATGTAAGAGAATCAAGCGACGCAGAACGAGTTGGCTGGTTTGATGACGTACCTGAAGACTTTTAACCCGAACATGCCTCCGACTTTGTTGACTCCACCAGTGGCGGACCCTCTGGACCAGAACTTTTTCGGATTAGGGGCGTACCATACCCCTCCTGAGGCCGACAATTAGATTAGTTTTTTTTAATTTTTGTTTTTTTAAAAAAAACTTATAAACTTTTTAATATTAGTTTTTTTGTTAATTTGATTTTTTGAAATAATTAAATTATAATTAATAATAAAATTCAACATAAAATAGAAGGAGGTGTAGTCGCTCATAAGTGGCAAATAAGCGACTACAAACAGAGTGGTACAGTAGTCGCAAAATATTAGCGACTTCTACGTAGTCGCTCTGTTTAGCGACTACACGTAGCGAATCGGCTGTGGAGTCGTAATAAATCGCGACTCTGTTGAAGTCGCTCATTTTAACGACATATGGAGTCGCACATTTTAGCGACTACATTAAGCGACTTTAATCGAAGTCGTAAACATGTGCGACTCTGTTGACGAGTCGCATATTCGTTACCGGATTGAGCGACTACGAAATGACTACATTCAATATGTGACTGATGACGCAGTCACTAAGCACAAATGTCTCAAAAAGGCGACTCGGAAGCGACTAATCCTATTAGCGACGCGAAATGTGTGACTACTCGTTGGAGTCGCTCTTTAGTCGCACTTGCACTATTTGTGACTAAGGAGCGACTCATACTTAGTCGCTTATCGACAGTTTTCCTATAGTGTCTGACCCAAACCTGATAAACAAAGACAGAGAAGTGGAAAAGTCACTGGGGACTAGCATTCCATGATTGAATTGAGCATTATAAGCATGAAATTGATTGTCTGAATCTACTGCCCTGACTCATGCTTATCTCTTATATCGTTTCAAGTTTAATCGTTTCCATTGACTTTTCTACACTACAATTGACTATTTAGTTTTGAGATTTATTTTCTCACTTAGGATTTTTAGTTACAGATTCAATCATTTACCTACTTAGGCTAAGCGAGTTCCCTATAGAACTAGTGTGTTGGATGCATCTCGAGTTGATTCAATAATTTAAAGAAAATTTTGGTTGAACCTACTTATCATCTATTAATTTTTAGTTGTCCATATGAATTTAGTATTTTAATCATGATTTCTAATGTTGTTGTATTAAATTTTTTCATAATCAAATAATTCAAAGGTTTGCCATCATTATAGTCATCAAGATGGCATAAGGTTCCATGTAATGTTAAAAGTTGTCCACGAGCAACCAAATACAAAAATCACGATTTCATAAAAACTTTATTGTATTCATCATTCACGTATTCATAAATTTTTTGATGTAATCATCATTCACGAATTCATAAACCAACTTTAATGTAATAATAATTTATTTTGATATTTGGTCTAGTTACCCTCAAATATAGGATCCAAAATCCAAATATGTAATTACATTTAAAAATTTTTTGCTGCTTTTTAAATAGAATTTTTGAAGGAAAAAGGAAAACGAAGGGATAATGAATTAACGTAATACTTGTATAGATTAAAAAAGAATTGTATAGTTTGAATGCTAATCAAATCAAGCTTTCAACTTGTAATTTAACATTCAAAAGATATTTTTATTGAATATTTTATACTTATTTCAAAAAAGCTATATACTTATTTCAGAGAATCTATTTTAATCCAAGAAAATATATTAAAAATTAAGTTTATATTTTTATATACACTATATATTTTAAAAAACGAAATTGTATTTTAATTACATATATTTGTAATTAAATATTTTATTGTCTTATATCTTAATATTTAACTTATTATAACCTAATGAATTTACATATATTTCCACTTTTACCCTTAATGAAATTACATATATTTCCAATTTTATCCTTGATAAATATTTTTATTTTGTTCTTTAAATTTTTTTATGCTAATGGCATATCATGTAATATTTTAATGATTTCAAGGTTATATTTCTAAAAATGACTCTGAAATAATATTATAGAGATTGTATGTGATATTTTTATGTTTTCAACGAAAAGTTAATACGGTCGATTCCTTTATTACATATTGTATATTTTTAGAGGTCATGAGTTCAAATTCTTTATTATTTAAGACTAGAATTCCTACCCACGCCATGCGTGGAAAACTATTTATATTTTTTATATTTTTAATATTCTCTGTTTTTAAAAATTATAAATTGCTTTTTTAAATGAAAATATTTAATATCAATTAATTTACTCATTTGGTTTAACTACAAATTAGATTTAAAAAACAATAACTATAGCTTGGATGTCGATTAGTCATTCTTCCTTTTTATAGTTCAATATTATGACCATATTAACTTATTATAGAAATGTTTCATGTTTTCTTACTAGTTTCTTAGCCAATGTGGAAATTTTTAAAAATATGATTTTTTATTAGTTGAGTATTTCCTATCCGTTTTAGAAAGTTTGAAGCACATAAAACTGCAAAAAATCTTGATTTATATTATAGAAATTATTATTAATTCAATTTTTTATATAAGAATAATATTATTAAATATAAGTTAGACAATACAAGAATAAAAACTAGAATATTATTTCATATGAGATATTGTTTCTTTAATTGAAACGACTACAAAATATTACATATTTTAAATATAGAAACATTTATAATATTATAATATTTATGGTAATGACATTGCGTAATTTCATAAAAAAAAATTAAACTTTATTTTAAATTGAATCTGTTAATGCACCAAGAGAACGACATATCATCATTTTATAATCAAAATTATCTAGTGACGACACATAAGGAAAAATGAGCTCTTTTAATATAATATATAGAGGATTTTAACAAAATAAATATAATTTTCATGTTTATATATATATATATATATTCTAAAAGTTATATATGGTTGTAGATTATATTGCATGTTGAGTATGAATTGATGAGATTTAATTTGTAGTTTCTGCATATAAAGAATATAATTACTTGATGTTTAAATAAAACATACTGTTATTTTACCGAATATGTCGGGTTTTTAGAATATATTAAAACAATTCTTATTTGAGTATTTATAAGTTTTTTTATGAAATAGGACAAGTACATGTTTTATTAAATATTTTAATTTTAATACTATTAACTCAAAGATAGTGGTTTGTGTGATAAAAATATGATTTTCAATCTTCAAGCTCAAAAAAAAAAAAAAAAAAAAAAATAAAAAAACCCNAACTCACACTTCTTCTACGTTTCACGGGCCGGCCCACAAGTTTTTAAATCTACAACGGAGTATTTTTTTTTAATCCGTGAATGACGAATGATAATTTCACTAAAGTCTACTTCCATAAATCATTCAGTCTTTCACAGGTGTTGAAAGAAGAGTACTCTACGCAGATGGAAGTTTCAAGAGATCGGTTGATTAATCTGAGTACACAATGGACCTCTTCTAAATCATTCCTCCTAAGGATTGATATTCTCTTTGCTGATATTTTTGTAAAAATCTTTTAACACTCCATTTGATTTACATAACATAAGGGACAGACTAACTGATTGACTTGTATACATTGGTCATTTATTTAATCTATGGGAGAA
Source organism: Biscutella laevigata subsp. laevigata (assembly GCA_900406315.1). NCBI lineage: Eukaryota > Viridiplantae > Streptophyta > Magnoliopsida > Brassicales > Brassicaceae > Biscutella > Biscutella laevigata. The sequence goes on from OVAU01003368.1 coordinate 9,279, forward strand.
AAAAAAACACAAGACAATGGAGAAAGAAGAGTGAGGAAAAGCTGACACAAAAAAAAGTAGATCAAAAAGGAAAGCCTCTAAATGAGCTAGTGGCTCTCCAGAGTTAAGCATGAGAATGGTGTAGATGATAGAGATAGTGTTGGTTGTTGAAAACACAAGTCCAACAAGTACTATTTATGTTTCCAAAGCTTGGTTCTTTTGGCATCGTCAATGGTCTACTCGACCTTTACACAAACAATTATTTTCGTAAATGAAAATGTATTTTAGATTAAATAGTTAATAAAACCATATTAATCATAATGATGATCTAACCGACCTTTGTGGAAGAAAAGGTCGGTCAAAGAAAGGCATCAATTGAGCTTTTGGAACCATTTCTTTCCTCAGCATACGAATCTCTTCCTCTTCTATCCTCTGTTACAATGCATTATTCAATTTCATATATAATACCGTTTAACACGGTCTAAATTGCATTTTTTCAGTCAACAATATATGTAATATTAGGAACTCAGTCTTAAGTGGTAACACAGTAATCACACTAGCACAAACTATTAGACTACTTGTTCTAGGGTTTGGTCTAAATTACTCAAGATTGTTCTATAGCATAATAGAAGCAGGGCTTTATTTTATGTAATCATTTACCTTTTGTAACCTCTGTTCTTGTTTTTGTTGCAGTTTCGTGATATAATAATTCGTTGCAACCTGTGCGAAGATGATAATAAATGAGTTTCATGAAAGTTGAAAAAGATAAGAAAACTTGGATGAAATATTAAAACAGTAATATTGAGGAAGTTTGTGTAAAACCGAATAGTTGAACATGGCACGTTTCACTGCTCGCTCGCCAGAATGAAGCTTGAACTCAAGAGGCTTTTTGTTCTCTTTTGCTATCGGCGCCTTTGCAACATTCTGATACGTCCATGAGAGTTGTAACTCGTACATTTTATTTAATAAAATATTTTCAAGTAAAATTTTAAATTATCTCATAGGTCAAAGATAGTATGGATAGTTTTTTTTTGGTCAAAGATATTTTGGATAGCAATTGTTATTATATATAATTTAAGAGAATTTCTCAATTGATCATATTATACTATTTATGTACCTTGGTTTTGTCATTCGCTCTTTCTTTGAGTTCCACTTTAGTCTACAACAGAATTATCGTTGAATAATTTAATAAGGTTAGATAATTTGACGCTGCCATACTATTTATTTATATATATGCATATTCACGTATATTTTAAAAAAGAAACTATACTTTTTGACGCAACATTTTTTACAAACTCGATCGAGAAATTTACGACTCGGATGTAAAATAAACTAGAATTGTACCCGCATTATATGCTGGGTGATTTTTAAAAAAATTAGAATATTACGATATTTTAATAGTATAGAGAACTATATTTTAAAAATTAGATGTGTGATTAATAGCTAATACTAAATAATTTTCTGTAAATTTATTTAATTGTATAATGTTTTATTTTATGGATCATGATTTTACCCGTTGTTAACTCGTGTGACCATTGTATTGAAGATGAAATTTTAAATGATTTTCGGATAAAAATGTTTAAAACATAAATCCAATATTATTATAATTTGGTTTACTGTTATATCTAGATTTATTTACGTAAATAAATCCAGCATTAAAACTTATATTTAAACTACTGAAATTAATATATATGAGAAGGAAAAATTATGTAAAGCATAATTATCATATACTAAAAATTATATTTAGATTACAGTAATTATACTATATATTGGACAAAAAAACTAAATTGAATATTGTGAAATTCTAAAAAATAGAGAAATTATGATATTGTTGTAAAAGATAAATCAAATATTAACATATTTTTTGAATTATTTTTTAACATATTTGATTTTTTAATTATTTTTAAATTAGTTTTT
>OVAU01003369.1:0-11174 GCA_900406315.1 Biscutella laevigata subsp. laevigata
CGGGCGAATAATTTGAGTTAAGGAAAACGATTTCTTGAATCGTGCCTCAATTTATTCGGTTTTTTTAAGCATTTCGCTTTACAGTTTATTGAATCCGATTTTGCACCCATACAGTTATGACTGTTGTGGAGAGGCTATCAAATGGAGAGATTCAACAAGACTGTGATCAGAGTTTGCTTAGACAAGACATGATCGATGATGAGTTAAGTCTGATTTGGACAGTAGACATTATACAGAAAGAGAATCATCATGTCCAAGTTTTGAAGATCTGGCATGTTTTGTCATCTTCTGATACTTCTCGTGCTGAAAAATGTGTGGAGAAATATTACAAGCGATACAAAAATTGGAAGATAGAACGTTGCAGATACATTTGCTCTCAAGGGTAAGTAGTTTAATTCTTCTTTGTGTGGCTTTGATTAGATGCAGAAATTTATAATGTTTTTGTATTGATGCAGAGATTTAGTTGTACCGATGAGATGGCCGATCAAGTATTCTTCTTCGATAAGAAATTATTCAAGATCGTTTGAATTGTTGAGTGTTGAAGAAACTGAGACTTCTTAAGCAGTCAAGTAAGGCCTTTTTGGATGAATCTTTGAAATTTCATATAAAGAAAGTTGTAATCATATTCTCTGTTGATTTTGTTTTTGCAGGAAAAAATTGGAGCCGATGATCTTTGATCCAAAGATTTTAAGTGAATCTTGACTTTTAATTAACTTGAAAGTAGTTGCAAAGTCAAGTCTGCTTCTTTTGATGTCTTGTTGACTTGAGCATATCTTGACTTTTCTTGCTTTATTATCTTTGGCCATTTTGTAGCAAGAAATGAGTTGGGAAAACTGAATTTTGCTCATGAATATTGAATACCATTCAGAGAACAAAAAGTTAATTTTACGAATGAAAGTAGGTATGTACATTCGGGTTCGCTTTATTATCTATTTGATTCACATTTTTGGTATAAAATTTTAGAAACCATTCAGTATTTTAGCATTTGATTCGGTTTTTCTTCTATCAACTTTTTTTGAACCAATTTTTCCTGAAATCAGTTTAAATCATATATCCAAATTAACTAAAAGTATCCAAGAATAACAAATATATCTACAATAAAATTTAAATATTTATCTAATTTTAACAAATGTTAGTTTATAAGGTGTTATTCAATACTCTATTTTAATAGATGTTGATGGATTTCAAAATTAGCTGGGATAAGTATTTTCTCAATGTATTTTTAAGTACCATAAAAACAACTGTTATTCAATTTTTAATGCATTTTAGTGGAACTGAATTTTGAGAGATTTTACGGTATTGTTATAGTCAAGACACGAACAAACGAAATACTAGATTCCGTCAATATATTTCAACAGATTTAAATATTATTTTGAAAATAACTGAATAGAACAACAATTCAATTTTATTACCTATCCTTTCTCGTGCTCTTTTAAAATATTGAGTTTTTATAATTAACAACCTTTGTATGTGACTAATAATAATAAGTAGAGATGATTTTGAATATTTCTAGTTACGTATTTTCTTTATTTTTTAAAATGGTTTTTCTATGTTATTAAGAATTGAAAATTAGCATAGGCACACGTAAAATAAATACAATTTTTTTCTCCAAGTACTATTACGATAAAAGAGTATTGTTATATAAAATAATTAAGAGAAAATAACTTAAGCAACTCTGATTTGTTTGATTATTACTAATCTAACATCGTGAAACGTGATAACATACTTACTCTACACAAAAGACATAAAAACTACGGTTAACAATATTATTTACAACAATACCATTTAGAATAATTATTATTAATTTATTAAAAGTTCACTTATCCTCTCCATAATTCTCGTTTCCTCTTCGATAAAAAGAAATGAAATTGACCTAAATTTTACAGCAATTCATTCTCTTCATTTTTCTTTGACCTAGATTTTACGGCAACTCATCTTCATCAAACATAAATTTTATGCCTAATTAGGCTAAAGAAGACCCAAATTGGAGCGTCACTGATACAAATTTTTCATGTTTTATAGCTTTTCCGTTTCTTAAGAACTTCAATTTGTTAACCTATATTGGAAGAAGCTGTGATAGTAGCGTCGCCTTTGTAAAGAGCTTTGGCTTTCGTAGCTTGGAGCGTAGAAGATCCTTCACGGTTCGTGCTAACTCGTCACTCGATCTGATGATATAATCTTCAAGGAAAATTTTCCCGTTCAGCGAATCGAAAAGGTTTGTTCAATCCCCGAAAACAAACCCATTTACCTTGGTCTGTTTATTTATTGATTTTGAATTCGGAAATTGTGATGAAACCATGGAGATTTTTGTTTACATTTGGGTTCTGTTCTGAGATTGGTGTTGCACTGGAAAAGTAATTATGAAATTTAATCGAATATATATCAAGCTGTTAATAGCTGGACCGAGTCAATACACAGTTATTTGATCATCATAGGTGTTGGTTTGTGTTTTCTCTCTGAATGTAATGGGTCTTACTTCGATTTGGGAAGGAAAAATTTACTTTCGATTAAACAAGTAAAGGAGAAGAATTGGCAGCTCACTGTTGGATGTAGTCTTCCTGGAAAATGGATCATTCATTGGGGAGTTTCATATGTGGATGATATTGGCAGGTCCTTCAACTTGGTTTCATTTCCTTTTCCGTTCTACGTTTTTTTTGTTTCTTCATTTACATGGATGGGGGATTTTATTCTGATGTTCTCTATCTTATGAATTTGACAGTGAATGGGATCAACCTCCTGAAGATATGAGACCACCAGGCTCAATTGCCATCAAGGTACCACTCGGTGTTTTTCTGTTTGGATTTTTGCATCTTTCAATGTGGACTACTTATTATGCTAGATGATCTACAACTATAGTCTGAACTACAAGCTTGCATTCTACCTAAGCATTCTTTCAACTTCGTATGCATAACTATTTCCTCATTCTTTTTGATTGATGCATAATTAAAGCTCAAGTAATCCAGTGATTTAACAGGAAGTTAGTATTGCAACATCCTTCCTTGAAATTTCAATTCTGATTGAGACTTGCTTTCTCTTGGATCTCTAGGTGCCCTTGGGAAGCTCTCAAACATCTTTCCAGGGATTCAACTGGGAGTCCCATAAAGAAAAGGCTGATGAGTTAGCTTCACTTGGATTCACTGTTCTGTGGTTACCTACACCGACAGAATCTGTGTCACCCGAAGGGTACATGCCTAAAGACTTGTACAACTTGAATTCCAGGTGAGCTCTGTTATTTAGCATACTATCTATTGTACCTTACTTGCTTATAACTTCTTCATGTTTTTGGAGCCGTTCAATCTCCAAGTGGGATGTAACTAAATGAAGTTCTGGTTGAATATATAAGATATCATTTTCTCTGTATAGGCCATTCAAAAATGTGAATGTTGGAGACTCTCAGACCCAAAAGGGAAGCCTCCAGGTGTAGTTGGATGGTGGCCTTCTCGTGCTGTAACATTCATAGGAAATCATGACACTCTTTACTCAAGTTTTTGTTTCTCAGTATTTTTACAATCACCCCAAGTTTTTGTGTAAATTGTCTTTTTCCCCAATTTTTAAAGGGTCACTGGAGATTTCCGGGAGGGAAAGAAATGCAGGGATATATTTGGCAGAGAAAGGTATATTCAGACCCTTATACAAATTTTTTAAAAATTCCACTCGTTTCTTGCGCGCGCGAGCAAACACCTATATAACCAACCAGTCTGTTACACAGGTAACTATCGGTTTTAAAGATTTGGTATATCTCTTCAAGAAATTCTTCAACTCTTCATCAACATCAACATTTTATCATGAGGAGAGTTGTCAATATTTGTGAACTCTTGTTCTTTATTGATCATCGATCATCAAGTATTTATACAAGCAACCTTAGGTTAAAACCATAACAAGAATATCTTTAGCATATCTTTATCTAGAGTATAATTAGATACGTAATTATCCTCAATACCCCCTCTCAAGTTGGAGCATGGAGGTTTGAAATGCCCAACTTGGGTAATAACAGTTCAAACTTGTCACGACCTAAGGCCTTTGTGAGAACATCAGCTGGTTGATCATCGGTGGCGATGTGAAGAGTTTCAATAAGCCGTTCTTGAACCGCATCACGCACTGAATGGCAATCAACCTCGATATGCTTAGTTCGTTCATGATACACCGGGTTAGCCGCAATGTGTATAGCTGCCTTAGAATCACAATGCAATTGTATTGGAAAATGATGGTGTATGCCAAAGTCTGATAACAGTCCCTTTAGCCAACAGACCTCCTTTGTAGCTGCTGCCATGGAGCGATACTCCGCCTCTGCAGAGGAATATGATATAGTCACTTGCTTCTTCGTTTTCCATGAAACCGGCGAAGATCCAATAAAAGCTATATAAGCAGTCAATGAACGCCGAGTCAATGGACAGGAAGCCCAATCTGAATCACAATACACCCGCAATCTAAGATCAGAATCCGATGGAAGGAAGACACCTTGTCCCGGGGAGCCTTTGAGAAACCGAACCACCCGTAGTGCCGCATTCCATTGTTTCTCATTGGGTGTTTGCATAAACTGTGATAATGTATGCACTGCATAACATATCTCAGGGCGCGTGTTGGTGAGATATATCAAACGTCCAACCAAACGCCTGTACTTAGTCGCGTCCGCTAGTGTTGGCGAGTCTTGTTCCGCAAGTTTATGGTTCTGCTCCAACGGCGTATTAACAGGTTTTGAAGCCAATAATCCAGCATCTGCAATGATGTCCAAAGTGTATTTCCTTTGGCATAAAAAGATACCTTCGGGTCCTCTACTCACCTCAAGACCAAGGAAATACTTGAGCTTCCCCAAATCCTTCATATAAAAACATGAACTCATATATTCTTTGAACCTCGCAAGTGAATCCAGATCATTAGAGACAATCACAAGATCGTCGACATACACCAAGACACGAAGCTCCACACTATCCCTGATGTAAGTGAAAAGGGAGTAGTCGTGGTATGATTGCTTGAAACCAGCAGCTAGCAACGCAGTCGATAACTTGGAGAACCAACATCTCGGAGCTTGTTTAAGCCCATATAACGACTTGAGTAGACGACATACCTTGTTTCGGTATTTATGACGAAAACCCGGAGGTAACTTCATGTATACTTCCTCCTTTAAATCACCATGAAGAAAGGCGTTGTGCACGTCCATATGATGAGCATGCCATTGCCGTGCAGCGGAGATTGCAAGTAATGTCCGGATGGTTGTCATCTTTGCAACCGGAGCGAAAGTTTCCGAGTAGTCTTCTCCCTCAACCTGATTATTGCCTAACCCAACGAGTCTTGCTTTGTGTCTCTCTAGTGAACCGTCTGCCCGATACTTTAACGTGTACACCCACTGGCTTCCGATAGCTTCTCTGTCCGGTGGAAGATCTTGGATAACCCATGTTTTGTTTAACTCCAAAGCTTCTATTTCTTTAGCCATTGCTTCATTCCACTCACGATGTTTAGCCGCTTCTTTAAAATGCTTTGGCTTAACATTTTCTGTAATTTTGGACAAAAAGACTCGATGGTTTGGTGAGAAATAGTCATCAGAGATGTAATCAGCAATGGGATATATGGTTCTACCTTGGACCTTCGAGGATACTGAATTAGAAGAGGATGGAACAGGAAGAGGTACTATTTTCGTTGCGTTGTAAGTAACATAGTCTTGGAGTTTGACTGACTTTGTTCTTGTACGCTGACTACGGCCTGAATCTCGTGGTTGTGTAGCAGCTTGAACGATTGGATCAACATTAACTGGAGCAGGTTGTTCAATCTCTGGTGCCAACTCCTCACCTACTAACCCGTGTCTATCCTCTGTTTCGTTCGTTGAAGATTGAACTATCGCAGGTGGTCCAGGTTGAATATTCGGCTGTGACTGAGTGTATGATGGTGTTATAAGCCAATCCTCATCATTCACCATGTCCGGAGGTATTGTTGCAGTAGGTTGATGTATTGTTGCAAAGGGAAATTCATTTTCCCTAAACACTACATCCCGTGAGACCAGAAATTCCTCTTTCTCGATGTCAAACACACGCCATCCTTTCTTGCCAAGGACATAACCCACGAAGATACATCTCCGACTTCGGGAGCTAAACTTGTCTCTGTCTCTAGCGTAGTTATGAACGTGACAAGCCGATCCAAATACTCGCAACTTGCTGTAATCTGGTTGAACACCATACAAGATTTCATATGGCGATTTGCTTCTATTAATGACATGTGCTGCCATTAATACAACTTCACCCCAAAACCGTATTGGGAGACTAGCTTGAAACAACAATGCCCTTGAGACATTAAGGATATGCCTATGTTTCCTCTCCACCCTTCCATTCTGTTGTGGTGTATACACACACGACGTCTGATGAAGAACACCTTGTTCTTTAAAATATGAAGAGAGGCTTATAAACTCAGACCCATTGTCTGTACGAACTGTCTTGATATGTTTTCCAAATTGTTTTGTAACATATGCAAAGAACTCTTGCAGAACTCGTTTGACTTCGGATTTTTCAAGAAGCAAAAATGTGTAGACAGCCCTAGAGTAATCGTCGAGGATTGTCAAAAAATACTTAGCCCCTGAAGTCGAAGCAACTCTGTATGGACCCCATACGTCGCAATGGATAAGCTCAAAACAATACGTTGTTTTATTAAAACTATCCGGGAAAACCTCCCTTGTTTGTTTTGCTTGAAAACAAATATCACACGAATTTAAAGACTTAGAAGAATGCAAAGGAAATCCTAAATTTGATAAAGCCGAAGACGATGCATGCCCCAAACGTTGATGCCACAAAGACTGATCCATACTTCCATCAACCCTATGACTCTTAGCTGTAGCAACATCTGTCAAATAGTACACTCCGTCCCGTTCTTCACCGGTTCCAATCAGAGTCCTCGAAAAACGGTCCTGCAAAACACATAAAGTATCAGTGAATGTGGCAAAACAATTGGTTTGTTGTAACAACTTCGAAACAGAGATCAATGTGCATGTCATCTCTGGTATGTATAGCACATTCTTGAGTGATAATGTGGAAGTTAATGGGTAAGTTCCCATTGAAACCGCCGAAGTCTTACTACCATCTGCGAAACCCACCGAGCAAGGTGGTATTGTAAATACATTCACCAACAAGGCACGGTTCCCTGTCATATGGTGAGAAGCCCCAGTGTCCAAAATAACATCATCTAATTCTTTCTTACCAGAGAGTTTATCGGAGGATGGTGGAGCTTTTTCTTTGATCAATAAGGAGATAGCTTGCCACTGTTCAGGTGTCAACGTTGGAACTGTTGTTGATGATGTCTGAACGGTGGTTGCTGTTGTTTGAGCGTTGTTGGCTTGTCCTCTCCCGCGACCAGAACCATTAGACTTACCACCACCTCGACCTCTTCCACGTCCAGAAGTATTCCACCAATCGGGAAAGCCAACAATATGCCAGCAGTCTGCTTTCTCATGGCCCAGTCGATTACAATGGGCACATAAGGCATTCCGATCTCGTGGCTTTGTACCATTATCTTCTGTCAGTGAAGAACTCTGTAAAGGTGTGTTATTTGGTGTTGTTTGTCGTGCCGTAAACCCTACTGCATCTTGACGAGCTTCTCGAGTTCGTGACATGTCTAAGCGTTGTTCCTCTCGTATGAGCTTTTGGTAAACTTCACCAATAGCAGGAAGTGTATCGCGGTCTATAATTGCTGTGCATATTCCTCCAAACCGTGACTCATCTAAACCCATAAGGAATTGATGAACCTTTTCTTCCTCCTTCTCTTTTGATATCTCCAAAGCAGCGCCACATGTGCAAATTGGTAATGAGCTAAACGACTGTAACTCATCCCATAGTGTGGAAAGACGACTATAATACTCCAAAACAGTTTGACCATCTTGTCGACATGAAGCTAATTGTGATTTTACGTGATGCATTCGAACCTTGTTACCCACGGAAAATCGTTGCTTGAGGTCCTTCCACAATTGAGAAGCTTCTGATACATAAGTCACCGTTCCTCTTATCTTTGGTTCAATGGATGACCTAATCCATCCTACAAGCATGGAATTAACTGTGAGCCAATTATCATAATCGGCGTGATCCTCTGCTGGTTTAGCTAGGGTTCCGTTGATGAACGCAGTTTTCCGTTTTGCTTGGAGAGCGTTCAACATATCTCTAGACCATTCGTTGTAGTTTTCGCCGTTTAACAACACCGAGGTTATAACTGTTCCGGGATTGTCCGACGAGTAAAGAGAATAAGGAGACACAGCCTCCTGAACACGAGCGGCTACCGCCGGTGGATTGGGCGGTGGTACACGATCATCCGCCATAATTGTTGATCAAGTATTAGAAACCTAGTTGATCACTAGCTCTGATACCATGTCAATATTTGTGAACTCTTGTTCTTTATTGATCATCGATCATCAAGTATTTATACAAGCAACCTTAGGTTAAAACCATAACAAGAATATCTTTAGCATATCTTTATCTAGAGTATAATTAGATACGTAATTATCCTCAATAAGAGTCCTTTTAGTCGAATCTGACGATGCTTCTATGGAGTCTTTGAAGACGTTACTGGATAGTTTGGAATACATTGGTTCGTATTTTGCGTCTATCTTCTTATCGATTTTTTTTGTTTCTTTTAACGTTATCTTTGTGCTTTTTCAGTATTTGCTTTCAATGACGCGGAAAGAGGTCATCAGTATCTTAGAGATCACTCCGATCATATCGATATGATATTCTGGGAAATCTCCACGGGATTCGAAGCCGTAGAGAGAATTCGTTTACTTGGAAAAAAATATACAGCTTTCTTCCGTAAGTTGAGAATACGAAAAGAACTCTTTTCGTTCGTTATCTTTGTATAAAATCTTGAACTTTCTTTGTTTTTTTGCGTCAGTTCTATGCTCGGAATACTCTCAAGAAAAGGTAGAGAGAGCGACGGAACTCGACGTTCACTTTGTTGCTCAGCCCGTAAGCACAGAATTTGCACTATCGGCGTGGCAGTATATTAAGAAGACTTCAAAGGATGTCAACCCAGCGAATCCGGCCATTCCGGCAGCAATCCCGGTTAACGATGAAGGAGATAACAGAGATCAGAGCCCAATTCATGCCGTTCCGCTAAACTCAATTCCAGGCGACACCAAAATCTCGTTTGATCTTAACATGGTGCACGCAGAAGAAGACGATGCAATTCTCGAAGAGGGTTTTCCAGACGCGGCGATTCCAGAGGCGGCGATTGCAGACGCGGCGATTGCAGACGCGGCGATTGCAGACGCGGCGATTGCAAACGCGAATCATCCAAGATATATATGGAACGGAGCTATTGAAGTCTTGTTCGAACAGGCTATAGAGGGACTAAACAAAGGCATCTGTATGTTTATTTTATTTTATATTTTTTCTTTCACTTAATTTTTTATTTATTTTATTTTATTAATTCTTTTTTTCTGTTTTTCAGACTCTCCGCCGTCACAAATTTTTAGGGCAATGAATACTCAAGCGGTGACTCGGAAACAAGTGGCCAATCATGTCACGGTAAAAAAAAAAATTCTTTTAAATTCTTATTCCTAATTCTTATTCTATATTTTAACTTTTTGACGATCCGTATGCATGTAGAAGCGTCGAATTAAACTGAGAAAAATCTCCGGCGGTTCTGGAGGGGGATCTTGCCGCGGATCCGGCGGTCCCGGCAGCGGCTCCGGCGGTCCCGGCGGCGGCTCCGGCGGTCCCGGCGGCGGCTCCGGCGGTCCCAGCGGCGGTCCCGGCAGTGGCTCCGGCGGTGGTCTTGGCGGCGGTCTTGGCGGCGGTCTTAGTTTAAAATTAGGGTTGTAGTTGTAGATCGAAATCTAATATCTTGGGCCTCTGTTGGTTTTGATTTGTATAACATTTTGGGCCTGGATTAATTTTTTGGGTAAATTTCGTTCTCTGTAAATCTGGGCACCAATGTTTTGGATATTTTGGATAAAATCATATAATCTTTTGTTATGCATTTTATTAGACAAACCAAATTCATATAATTTATTATTTATTTAATTAGAATCTAATATTATAATTAATTTACAGAATATATAATCAAAAGAACAACTAACAATTATAAAAATTAATACAATTAATATTTTTAAAGAAAATTATTAGCAAAAAAATAACTGCAAATTATAATGCTTGAATAGTTTGGCAATGGCGGTGTTTATGTTTAATGATCAAAAAGCTCTGTTTTTTATGCAAGCGTGGGTATAAATCCAGAACCTTTTGTGTTTTTTTCCCTTTCTTCTTCTTCAGTTCCTTTCTCTGTTTTTCAATTTCTAAAAAGCCACTCGTTTACTATCTTTCTCTCTCTGCATCTTTTTTTAATTGGAGCTGAAGAACAGAGAAAGCGGTTTATTATCTGACCAAAGGACCCATTTCAATAAAGCTTCTGGTGAGAAACTGAGGAAAAGATTTGAAGTTTGTACATAAAGTGGTGCAGATTCTGAAAATGGGTATCTTTCTCCTGACTCCTTTAGCTCGATTATCTGCTTAAATCTGGCTAAGGTTTTTGAAAGCTTTTTAATTTTGGGGGTTCGTACGAAATTCATGATCCTTTTTTCTCTGTTCCGTTGTCTGATTCTTCTTCTTTATCTTAACTCTATTTAATTTATCACTACTTCTTTGAGGACTATGTGTTTTGTACCAGCTTGATTGAGCTCTCTCGTTCTTCAAGGTGGATTGTGCTGCCTTCACTGCATCTCTAAAGACGAAGCTGAATGTGTTTGTGTGGCAAGGTTTTTTTGGTTTATGATCCTGGAGGTTTTGATTAGTGTTGATTTCGGTGTTGTTCATCAAATTTTGAGGAGATGGATATAAGTGAGAAAGATGAGTTTTTAGCAGAAAAGAGGAATCAGGATAGTACTGTGAACTATGATTCGGTTAATAATCCTCCTGCAGATTGGCGAGTCTCTGGTTCTAATGTCTCTGCGCCGATTGATTCATATCCTTTAGGTAATTTGATATCAGCTTGTCCTTCGTCTTGTTCTCCATCTCAAATGATGGATTCATTTTGACAAAGCTTCTGTTCGACACAGTCTGCACTTTAACTGATATGCAGTATGTCGTTTTCCACGGAAGCGTTGACACTGAAGGCACTATGGCATATCAGGTAAAGATCTCATTACAGTAGACCAGAGAGCTTTCTTGTGTTACTTTTGCTTATGGATCTAGTCTTCGGTTTGCAGGAGTACT
>OVAU01003373.1:0-11170 GCA_900406315.1 Biscutella laevigata subsp. laevigata
GGTAAATTTCATATTTATTTACGTCTTTTCTTTAACAATATGAATATTGTCTTATTTATTTGCATTCTATTATTTGGTTTTAAAAATTGTAATATTGAAAGTTCTATTTGGAGCCAATTACATAGCATGATCATTACTCATTAGTGTCGGACAAAATAGCCGAAGCTATCCGACAATTACAACGGAATGAGTGAAAGAGTTTGTTATGGTTTGTTAACAGAACGGACAGATTTTAGGGTTCTTGTGAATTTGTGGCTAATTCGAATTTGACCCCTAAAGTTTTTATTTCGAATCATTTAACCCAAAAGCTTCGTATTTTTATTTCCGACCCCTTATTTTTCAAACATTTACACACTATTCATCTTATGATAAAAATCCTTCCACTTTTGCAGATTGAGACCTTCAGAGATTTATTTGCAAAAATCCATAGTTTTTAGGAAGAAGCCCGGCAAAAGAATCGGCGACGATACGTTCTTTGTCACCGATAAGTACTCGATTGTTGATACACATAAACGAAGATTCAAGGTACTGAGTGAAGAGGCGATATAAGAAGCGTATATATGGGAAACCAGAAGCTCAAGTGGACGCCGGAGGAAGAGGAGGCATTACTCGCCGGAGTTGGGAAGCACGGCCCCGGAAAGTGGAAGAATATTCTCCGCGATCCTGAATTCGCTGATCAGCTTCATAATCGCTCCAACATCGACCTGAAGGTTTTTATCTGTTTCTTCTGAGTTACCTCTGTTACTGCTGTAATCGAAACATACAAAACCCTAATTATCGACTTCGGCGTACAGCGGGGATTAAAGAATTTGTAATTGGCTACGTGAGATTAAGTTCACTACTTTTGGATTCGGTTTTGCTCTTAGTCGCAAAGTGTGAAGGAAATTCATAGAGATCATCTTACCCCGATGTGTTGGTTTGATAAAACTTAAAATCTTGACTTGAGTTTTAGTGGGTTTTGGACTCTGGTGAGTCAAGTGGACAGATTTTTTTTGTCTGCTCTGTTTCTTCCGTAGTTTTCACCTGAGAGAACCTCTTGACCATACCAGTGGTCCAGCTCTTTGATCAGCATATTAGTTATAGAAGATGTGTTCTTGTTTTATAAAATGCAAGATATGCCAAAATACATTAGTCTTAATTCTCCAAGTTAAAAAACATTAGTCTTAATTCTTGTTATGTTTTACACCGGGAAAAGTTGTTTATCTAGGTCTAAAGCAGGTGATTGGTATCCTCTTTTTATCTTGTTCTCGTGTTAGGAGATCCAATTTTACTCAGGTCGTTGGCTACGATCCAGTTTTGCATCTTATGTCATAAGATTTTTTTTTTGGAAATCGAGAAAGGAACACAAATTATCAAACCTAAAACAAGAATCTTAATCATGCTTCAGAGGTAACTGTCTTCATTATTGGTTACCTCTGAAGCAAGAATCTTAATCATGCGATGTTTCATATTTCTAGGATAAGTGGCGTAATTTAAGTGTCGCCCCTGGCATTCAAGGCTCTAAGGATAAGCTACGGACACCAAAAGTCAAAGCTGTTGCTTTTCAACTAGCATCCGATGCAGCTGCCGCTGCCATTTCTCCAGCTCCTAGTGCTAATTCTTCTCCATTTGCTCCCCTTCCTCGTAGTGGATCGTCTGATTTGAGCGTTGATGCAAAGAATGCTCCCAGGTCTGTTTTCATTTAATTTCTTGCATTTGATCCTGTGCTGATTCTTATGTGCTAAAAATTGCTATTCAATTTGCATTATTACACTTCTGATGAGGCATTCATGTACTAAGGTATGATGGGATGATATTCGAAGCTATTTCAGCCTTGGCGGATGAGAATGGATCTGCTATCGGTGCAATTTTGAACTTCATCGAGGTAAGACATCGATTCCATTGAGGATATACTTATCTATACAGCAAAACTGCAAGTTGCTTATTCAGTAATGCTGAATGCAGAGCAAGCTAATCTAATGAGCAGTATAAATACCATACATATCTAGGATTCAGAAAAAGCTACCTAATCATCGTACCTTCTAAAGATGAGAATGAACTATTGGGTTTAGCTACGTTTGCTAATCAAAGATCAAAATTATTTGAGTAAACTCCATTCATTCGTCTTTTCTCGCAATTATGGTTCTTGATGTAAAGTTTTATGCTATTGAACTTCTCTTACTGTTATAGTATTATATCTTACTTATTGCAATAGAAATCACTATGATAAAACTATTATTGCTCCATTAGGTTTAGTATCCGTTATTATCAACTTAACAGTTAACCTGTAATGATAAAACTCACGGTATGCGCATAACAGCAAAATCATGAAGTGCCAGGAAAGTTTAGAAGGACCCTTAATTCAAGATTGACGAGGCTTGCTGCTCAGGGAAAACTTGAAAAGGTTAGCCACTTTAAATCTTACCTTTCTTGGTCTGGTGTTGTATCCTCATTCCTGCTTTTTGATGTTTTGGTTCCTCAACATACACACAACAGAATCAGAACTGTTATAAGAGGAGCCATAATAGCTCTATAACAAGAACACAACTTGCAGCGAGACCTAAAGAGATAACCTCAAAATCCCGGCCGACAAACAATCAAAAACCCGTTGCTACACAAGAGAGGGTTGGTGAAGCTTCAATAACCGCAGCTTATAAGCTCGTGGAGGTAGAAAACAAATTAGATTTGCTTAAATCTTCTGCGGAGGATGTAGAAAAGATGACACTACTGCAAGCAGAAGCTGAGTATATACTACTGATAGCGAAAGAGATGCACGAAGAATGTAAAGAAATCAAAAAGACCATGTCACTAATCTCAGTTTTCTTCCATTTCAAAATCTTTGGGGTTTTTCGGTGTCTGATTTTTTGACATATTTGTTTAATTGCAGGTTCTCAGGGAAAGATTGTGGAGTTGAATTGGGGTTGAGGGAGGAACAAGAGAAGAGTCTTATGGAGTTCTTATGGAGTTCCATCAGACTCCTGTTTTGGTATATATACTAATAGTAATAGGCTATTAGCTTGCATTCTCTTCTACCTTTTTGCTTCTGACTTCTTAATTTACCAACTTAGGAAATGTTTGAACAAAAAAATAGCATTATTTTTCTTCATTTTTCATAAAAATAGGTAGTAAGTAATTATCCAATTCATAAATTTGTAGGGTGGTTGGAGTACGGCCTTAAATTTAATCAATTTTTTATGTTTGGAAAATCCTTTTAACAAAAATACAGAGTTATAAGGTTCAAGAACTTTAAGCGCTTCTATTGCTTTGCTTTTTTTGTGTTTACCTGATGTGAAGTCTCAAAACTTAGAACTAACCGATAAAAAGTTGGCGGTTAGCTAGCTCGTTTTCATCTTTAGAATCATCAATAATGTTTGGTTAAGGTTTTACGGTTTGCATTGCCATGGTTCGGATTACAAGAGCTTCACGTAAATAGAGATCATCTTGAATCGTACACAGATTGAAATCATCTTAATCATCAATAGCAATCAAGAACCATTGGAGAATATGTTTCTGTCACAAACAACCCTTGAGGTTTGATGTCAGATCAGTTGCAAAAATATTTAAGAGAGGAACAAAAGGAGGTTACTATTTTCGTGTTGCAATCTGTCCTAAGTATACACACACAAAAATTCTATGTATAATTCTGTTTCTGATACAACAAAGAATCCAAACATCAGTCGGGCACTTTCACTTTCTTCCATGTCGACAAACCTGATACTTATTCTACAGGTTGGAAATCTTAAGGCATACCTTTAAGAGAGATTCCTTAGGAAGCCCCAGAAGCTAAACTGATCTTGGGGACATCGTATCTTGAGCTGAAAAATGTGACATATTTGACTGTTTTTTATTGAGCTTTGACCGTAGATGTCTGATTTTTGCGTCAACTCTTGCTGTGAACCCAATCTTTGTCTTCTCCCGTGCTTTTGAACGTTCTCGTCTCCACATTCTTCTATCCTCCACATCTCTCTTGTAGTATTTGATCTCTTGAATGATGTGATGATCCAATGGATTCAAAAATCTTTGGAAGGATATGTGGGCAAAGTAAGGTAGAACTGTGGTCACTGTCACCAAAAATGTGGCTACCCAATATATGGGTGCAGGAGCAAGAATCTCAGCTAGAATAATATAGATGTTTCCAGAGATACTTGGAGGCATCATCCCATAGAGTGCAACAAACAGATACCATAAACCAATGCTTCCCCAGATCAAGACGTGTTGGATCCAAGTGAAGTGGCTCATCGTTAAAGCGATTTGAACATTCACAGCCCAAATAATGCAAGTAAACATGGTGGTACCAACAGCATCCATGTCAGCAGTTTGGCCACTGACTCTGAAAGCTTGCTCATAAATTACTCCAATGTTGAGGAAGAATATGACAAGAGAGGAGTACACGCCATTTCCCATCCACCCGAGTATTCTATACCAGTCAAAGAAGAGATTTTTCTTCCCTTGTTGGTATAGTGCAGGAAACTGCAGAACCAAGAAGAGTTATTTATGGGGGGGGGGGGGGTANGTAAGAGATTCTAAGAAGTTCAATGTATGACTTCTCACAGCAGATAAATTCAACCTTACCTGCAAACAGATCTCAGAGGAAACATCTTGTTCAAAGACTCCAAGGGCAATCACTGGCAATGAGGTAAGGACGACATTGAAGAGTAGTAGGTAGTAGTCATTATACACTGATTGCCCAGAAAACCCGGTGAAAGCCTCAAAATAGAAGAGAGTGAGACCAAATGCTATGTTCTTGTAGAAGAAATAGCAGATCTGGATGTAGAACAATGCATGTTAGAACCCCAAAACACGAAAACATAGAATAGCATGCATAGAATTGGAGTGCCTCTTGTAAACACATATACCATTTGAGCTATTCTTTTGTAGCACCAGTGTCCATGGACGACGAGCAATCTTTCCAGAAACCGGAACTGGGCAATAGAAAAATCACTTGCCATAACAGCCTGCAGAAGAATGATAATTAGCCACAAATATGCCGAAATGGGATTTCTTATTGTTACTACAAGTTGGGATACCAAAGATTCCATTCTAAGGAGATAAGACTAACCTGCATTCCTTCAACCCCACTAATGCCAACGCCAATATCAGCTTCTTGAATCATTCCGACATCATTTGCACCATCACCTATTGCCAATGTGGTTTTCCCGGTTCCCTCTTTAACTAACCTAGTTACCTGTTTGGAAAAAGCGAAACAGATCTAAATAAAAGAAGCTCATAAAGCCAACATGTTCAGAGATATATGGCATAAGGGGGAACTACCAAAGCTTTCTGCTTCGGAGACACACGACAACAAATGACTGATGCACAATCGACTGCCAAAGCAAGAAACTGATACTTCATCTCATCCTCCAATGCATACGTTAGGGTTTTCCCATCAATGATCAAAGCAAATGCAGCGTGTGGATCTTTCTCCAGCTTCACCATTTGTACAGCTTTAGTGATTTGATTCAGAATATTCTCCTTCACAGCCTGGTTATTACATCAACAGACATTAATTGAAACTTCAAAATGTAGCTCCTCAAGCTTAAGCAAGGAAAATGATCATAGCCCCATACCACTTTCGAATCTTGAGATCCTCCTTCTGAGTTCATCACAGTTATACAAATCTGCTTCATCCCTTGCCGAAGTAAGCTACACGAATATCTACAGTTCAAAACAAAAGCGTAAGTTGGTCAAAGAATTGGAAAGATAAATAAGTTTTATGGTATGGCAGTCGTTCTAACCCGATGTTGATTGCTGTTTCCATCTTATCCCCAGTTAAAACCCATAATTTGAGGCCAGCTTGGGCAAGTTTATCAATGCATTGGGGCACCTAAGCGAAGTGAAAAAGGTAACTCAATTTTATATAAACAAGATGGAGAGATGGAACTCAAGGTGCCTAGTCTGATATATAAATATACCCCTTTCTGGAGTTTGTCCTCCACAGCAGTTGCACCTATAAGAATAAGGTCTTTTTCGATCATATCCGATATCCTCTCAAGCAACTCATCTCTGTCCGATCCTATAGAAGTTTTGGCCTTGTGAAATTCAACATTCCAAGCTGAATATTCATCCTCGTCAAGCTTTCTGTATGAAAGGGCAAGAGTACGGAGTCCCGCCTCTCCATATTCTTTTAAATGCTTGGTGGTAGGTCCCAAGTATGTTTTTCCATTTTTCGCCAGTCGTTCGAAAATGATACTGCAAACATTCAATAAGAACTGCTTGAAACTTATATAATAGCGATACAAAAATATAACTTAATGTATCTTTCTAGCCTTTCATCTAACCTGTCAGCTCCTTTGCATAGCAGAAGAATCTGTCCTTCCTGGTCACGTACAACTACTGACATTCTCTTCCGTTTGCTAGTGAAATCCAACAAATTTAGAACTTTATACTCCCTGCATTGTTTCTGGTACATATTCAGGATGTATGCTTAAAACCAATAATAAACAAATAAAGAAATACTTCTAACTATTCTTACCTTTCAATAGTTTGCCCTGAAAAGGATAACCTTTCTTGAACAAAAACGCTTGATTGGGTTCTCTTAAAGAACTCAAAACCAAACTCACTAGCAGCAGTTAGAAAAGAAGCTTCATCTGGTGACTCTGCTTCATAGGTGTATTTGCCAGTCTCCTCGTTAAGCTCGGGAATAGCTGTGTGACAAATAGCTAATATGCGAAAGAACAACAAAATGTCATTTGTATGTGGCTCCCTCAACCAGTTCCCATCCATTAGGCGGATATCCTCGAAACCGAAACCCTTTATAGGAACTCTATGATTATTCTCAGCTTCATGATTACTGCTACTTTCTACCTCTATTTCTTGAGCCCGAGCCCTTGGAGTACTTGTCCTACTAGATACTTCTCCGTGTTCGTCAAGATCAACAGCCATCTGCTGTGCAGCAGCAACTTCGACTTCGCTGGAACGCACTCCATAAGAAGTGCCAGCAATTGAGCATTTCAGAAAATCCATCTGGTTACAAGTCAAAGTTCCCGTTTTATCAGAAAGGATAGTATCAACCTGTCCTAGCTCTTCATTTAGATTCGATGTGCGTGCATGTGCAGGGACCCCACTCTCACTATCATACATGTGTAAATCTTTGTTGATGAAACTTGCTTGCAAGACTTTAACTACCTCAATGGAGACATAGAGAGAGATCGGTATCAAATATCCATAAAGCAACAGAGCAGTGATCAGATGGACAACCCCGGCATGAGCAGGATTACTTGGATTGGTTAAGTTCTCAGGCTCATCAGGTCTTAAGTACCACCATTTAGGCATGTGAAACTTTGTCTCCCAAGCAAATCCCGATGAACTTATGCAAGAGATTAAAATAAGTAGGACGAGGAGCGTGTAGATGATATAGTCCATTGTCTTTTCGATTCTGCTCCTTTTTGAAGGCGATTTAGTTGAGTTCTGCATCACCTTAGTATCATGCCCTGTGAATACCACAACTCCATAAACATAAGGTGTGTTCCTAAGCTTTGAATCTCTTAACAGAATCTGACTTGGATCCAGTGGAAATATCTGCCTCTCATACTCAAGGTTGCCAACAAATGTGTAAAGACTCGGGTTTGGATCTTCGCATCTTATAATCCCCGTGAAATTCTTGAAAGATTCGTCGTCATCCAACGGTAATGTTGCTTCCAAGGACCTTTTCACTTTCAAGTTCGTCTCACCATCTAAATTCATAGTCTCTACATAACAAATCCCATCCTCATAGCTGGACGACAACAAGAGCAAATCAGCAGGGAAAAACCCATCTTTCTCCACTTTTACAATATCCCCAACACTAATCTTCTTCCACTTTTTGCGACGAAACTCGCCATTGCTTTTGTGAACATAAGCTTTTCGCGCATTGATCTTTACATCTTGCATAAACCTACTCCAATCTTCAAGAGCCTCCTTTAACATACTGAGGCCAACAACAAACACCAATGGAGCAATCATGCTCCATTTGTTGAACGGCGAGAGTGGGAATACCGAGAGAATGGCAGCTACCAGGAAGTAGAAATTGGCAGCGCGGTGAAACTGTTCGTAGAGCGATTTGGGAAAGAAGGTGATCAAATTGTACCTCGTGGTAGAGACATAGTTAGAACGATATCTCAAAGGCTTCTTCTTGTGCAAATGAGGCTGATTACAGTGCACAGTCCTGCTAAATCCTGGACCTTGGATTGTGTGAGGATCTTGACCTTCGTCTGCGCTTGGCCTAAGACATCCAAATGTGTATATATGACTGAGTCTCAGCTTTGACCTTCTTCTACCCCTTGCCATTTCCTGCTAAGAACTTTCCAACTCAAGAACAGATGCAGAATCTTTATCAAAACCTCTTCTTCTTCATCAAGAAACTCAAATGGTGATCAATGTCTCATATTCCCAGTAAATGTTGGTCTGTTCAAAAGACCCAATACACACGATTAGATGCTCGATAACATAAAAATTCCATCTTTTGAACGAAAAATCTATTATTTTCTTGGTAAAGAAAAAAAAAAATCAAAATTTCGAAAAAGAAAACTGTATACATATCAGTAATCTCGAAACTATATGAGGAGTAAAACAAAATTAAGTCCCAATAATCATCAGATTTAATAGGACCAACTGAATCAAAGCAACATTTTGGGTTTCATGTCTACCAAGAAAGCCGGAAAGGGAAAAAAAATCGAGACTTTAGATTCAAACGCATTTGACTCTTTTAGACAAGTACAGAAAGAATCAATAATGGAGAAATGTCAGGAAATTCCGGTTGATCTGGGAGATTAGCAATATGTGAAAGAAAAAACAAAGAATGGAAACATAGTAACCAGCTGCAGAAAAAAAACTAGAAAAGATCTTGAAACTCAGTAACAAGTCAAGCAAGAGATTTGACTCATGAACAGAGCCAAATCTGAGTAGAAACCAGGGAATTACCAGGGAGGGAGGGAGACAATAGAATGAATTAGCATAAAATCATTTCAGCAAGAAGCTGATTATGAGGCGAGAAGTTTCCGGCAATGGCAGATCAAGATGCAGAGAAAGAAGAAGTAACTTTCTCTTTCTCTCTCTGTCTGATTATTACAAGACTTTCTACAAAGACCTTAAAAACATACAGATTTGGTATTTCACTAGTTTTTATTATTTCAATGCTGAGACTGGAAATCTGAAGTAGTGGCAGGATCTTCCGGATTTGCTTCTTTCTCGTCGTCTTCTTCTTCTTCTTCTTCTTCCTCTCTCTCTTCCACTATGATCTTTAATTAATTTCAATTAATGTCTGTTTTAAGAAATCATTTTTATTTTGTTATAAATGTCGGTATTATTATTATTAAATTTTTTCAACATTGTTATTTTATTTTGTCTCAATTTTAAATATTATTATCATGTAGATACATTCTCATGAATCTATCAAAATCAAAAAGTACTTTTTTGTGAATTTAAAAAAAAAAAAAAAACATGATGTTGTGATTTAGCAGAAAAGTAACTAAATTTGTACATTAATGATAAATGCGATGGTTATAGTGTTTCCATTTGATTGGTAAGAAAATAATTGTTGGGACTCAAATTTCTGCAAGTAAAATCATTGTTTTTATAGAAAATAAAGTAAGTCTCGAGGGACTGAACCAATCCGCACCGTTTTGTATCTATAAATGATTCACTTATGGGCTCCATCTATTTATATATATATATATATATCATAACATAATATGTTTTGTATGAAATCTATATTCTAAAGAAATTCATGTAATGTGTAACCATTTGCATTCAAATAATAAAATCGCACGTAAAGGTGACAAGTGAATAGTACTAATATATATAAATGTGCTATAAATAAAGGTAAACTTAGAATAGAAGGATAATGAGATGGGATCTGAAACTCGTCCCCTATGATTCCCATGTATTATTAAACCTTTATCGAGTTTTTCGCCCAATCACTCACTCCCTTTAGCACACAACATTGACCTATACTTTCCACACTATATTATATACGTTTTTATTCATTTCTTTATCAATTTGACACAAATCTATCACACACAAATTTTGAAAATGTAACACAAAATATCGATTAACAGTGGATCTTAATGACGTTGAGCCGTTTTATAGATTAGAATAGATATGCATATGAAGTGATTTATTTAATGCTCCACTAATTAAGTAGTATACTTTCCCTCAATTAATAACTCTCCCATTTAGCCGTTGCCTTTGTTTGACTTTGACCTTTTCCACATAAATCATTTAGCCTCGTTTTATTAAAAATCGAATCGGATATATATTTTAAAACTCGAGAATAGTAGGATCCACATTTTGTTAAATTAGTAGGATCCACATTGAGGCATCCCATAACTATTAACCACTCTATAATATATATATATATATATATATATATATATATATATATATTTATTTATTTATTTTTGTAGTTAGCGTAGTAATGTTAAATGACAAATCGAAAATTTTAGATATACAATTCACTCAATTTTTATACAAAATTTTAAATCAAATCAAAAATAATATATTCTTCAATATCGAGTATAATATTATTACTATTATTAGTAAAGTGTTAATTATACATATTAATTACAAATAAAAAAAAAATACTCCCTCCGTTCCTCAATAAGTGAGGTTTAAGCATTTTATTTTTGTTTCAATTTAAATGATGTTTTCGATTTTCAATGCAAAAATTTAAAGCTAAAAACCATTAATATTATGCAGTATGATTTTTGATTGGTTAAAATAGGTGAAGTTAATGGTGTTTTTATGAAAAATAGATAAATTAAATGATGTTTTTGTGTTTTATTAATCAACGTGAAAAAACCTAAAACATCATCTATTGAGGAACAGAGGGAGTATGTGCATGGCCTATAAGTGCAACTCTAGTTATGTATATACATTACAAGTTTCATAAGGGAGTACCGCATCGAGATATTAATGAAGTTTTTTTTTTTTTGTGTGGTAACTATTAATGAAGATTTTTTTTTTCTTGTCACGATACATTTTGAAAGGCTAAATTCTTTCTCCGAACTGATTGTCCGCTCCAATAATCCAACTCGGTAGTGTCGTTCTCACTTAAGTGAATAACATTCCTCTTCTCCTTGTTGTCTTAGCTAGAAAGTTGGGTTGTTCGTTCAATCCTCTTGGTTCGTATCTAAAGGACACTTGGGGTTCTCTGTTAAAAAAACTTCTTTAACAGACTTTGGCTCCGAATGGTGACAGCGTACAAAGCGGATTA